>PVIU01017998.1:16793-24293 GCA_004026605.1 Ondatra zibethicus
GGCTTGCTCACTCACGGCTTGCTCACTCACGGCTTGCTCACTCACGGCTTGCTCACTCACGGCTTGCTCACTCATGGCTTGCTCACTCACGGCTTGCAGCAGGGGCTACACAAGTACAGAAAATAAGTTCAGTTGAAAACAAAAGTGAGCTTGACAGAATCGGTGCTGTTCTAGAAGAGACTTTCCTTTTTCCTTCCAGTACCGGAAATTGAGCCCTGCACCTGTTGTATGTGAAACAAGTGCTCCGTGTCTGAGCTATAACCATATGAGCAGGGTGTCTGCCTGGTCTGTCTGCTCCAGAGGGTTCAGCTCACTCATGGCTTGGAAGCAGTCACCAGATCTGTTGGTATCTTGAACCTGGATTTCCCAGGCCCCTAAATAATGAGAAATAAATTTATATACTCTATAAATGAATAATTTAAACTTAGTTATCTTTTGTAATAGGAGCACAAAACAGCCTGAGCAACATTTAAACACATAGCGGCATTTAAAGCTACAAATCATTTTCAGAGCATTTAAAGAAATTGAGGCTAATTTTTATCTCACATTATTTTGAATGTGGTACACACAGAATCCTGCATTTCCCAATATAAGTGCCACCCTATGTTGTCTTAACGTTTAAAGACATTAAAAAGTCAAAAATAAAAAAATGTCAGAAATTATGGCTAATCTGTCAACATGTGGTCATATGACCTAAAGGAAGAACAAAACCAGTTGAATTCAAGTCTCTTCTGTGAAGAATTTAGTCAAACTTAAGACAAGTGGTTTGCTGATAGTCAAAGATGACCTTGAACTTCTGACTCTCCTGTTTCTCCCCGAGTTCTGGGGTTGCAGGTGTGTACCGTTATGTTCAGGTTATGTGGCACTGGGAATTAAACTGAAGGGTTCGTGAATACCAGGCAGGTTAAATTCCTAACCCAGATAACTTTTAACTTAAGACTGGAGTTGAAATTCTGTGCTCTGTAGCTGTTTATTTGTTATTCTATGTAATAATGTCTCGTGCAATAGGGTTCTTGGCTTTGTTGTAAAAAATGTGAAATTCACACTTGTCATGAATCAAGGGACACTATAAATATTTCCTGGGTTTGCACTATGCTCAGGGACTCTCATGTTCTTGGATGCTCAGGGGGGCTCCCATGCTCTTGGATGATTAGGGCTTCCATAGTGAAGCCACTGGAATAACAGAGAAAACTTTGGAAGAAACACTGCTGAGCAAATACTTGGAAGAGCCCAGGGCTGGCAGGAGTCTAACTATATATTAAAGGAGCACTGAAAAGATAATTCCAATAATTTTCCATGCACATCTTCATAAACACTTTATACTTGTTACAGAACATAGACCTGCAGCTTATGTTTCCGAGGGGAGCAAAGGACACTTACTAAATGAAGGATGTTTCATAGAAGTTGGGCACTGCATTTTTCCAGCAGGAATGGAGTCACAGCAATCTCAAGCTTGATTACTCTCTCTCTCTAATAGGGATATTTCATTTGTATTTTAATAAATCTTGCTTGAAGATCAGAGAGTAAAACAGCTACACTGATCAGCCTTACAAACCCAATAGTGGTGACACACACCTTTAATCCCAGTAGCCACACTAGTTTGCCATAGAAACCGGGCAGTAGTGGTGCATGCATTTAATCCCTGTGGTGCCCATCTTTAACCCCAGCCCTAGAGAGGAATATAAGATAGGAGGAGACAGCTCTCAGATGCAGTCTTATTCTGAGGATTCCTGGAGTCAGTATCGCCATTTCTGCCTGAAGTAGACCTAAGAACAAGTGGCTGGCTGTTTTGCTTTTCTGAACTTCCAGTTGAACCCCAATTTCTGTCTCTGGGTTTTTATTAATCATGTTTCTCTCTCTCTCTCTCTCTCTCTCTCTCTCTCTCTCTCTCTCATTTTTCATTGCTTCATTTGTCACATGGTCTTACTATGTAGTATGTAGTTCATGCTGATTTTGAATTCATTCTACCCTCAAACCTCACATCAGTCCTCCTGCCCCATTCTCCCGAATGCTGGAATTACATGGACGTCTGCCACTATTCCTGGCTCAGAATCATTTTTCACTGAGAAGCCCCTTGCCCATTGGCTGCCCTGTGGTATGTAAGCCATCGGTCAGCAACACTCAGTCCAACATCAAATTATTCCTGAAAGTCTGGAAGTTGTCCAGTGAGCAGTTCTTCAAGACGAAGAGTGAATGTGGGAGGCTTAAAAAACAATCTGTCATAAGTGAAGAAGGCAATGACAGTTTCCCAACAGGTTGCCACATATGAGGTCATTCGTGGACACTACACCTAAAATATATACCGAGAACTGGAGGTTTGGAGTCGGGGGGCAGTAGTAGAGAACTTGTCTAGCTGACGCAGGGTTCTGAAGTTTAATCCCCAACAAGAAAGAAAAGACAAAAGAACAAGAGAGAAGTGATAGAGAGAGGGAGGGGAGGAAGGGAAGCAGAAAGGAAGGGAGATAGGAAGGAAAGAAGGAGGGAGGGAGGGAGAGGGGGAGGGAGGGAGAGTAGATGAACATTCAGAAAGGAGATATATTCAGATCAGGCTGGAAAGGGTTGGCAAAACCACTTTGTCTGTTATGGTTAGTTTGTCCACTTGACCCAACCTAGACTCACCTAGAAAGAATCTCAGTGAGGGATTGTCTACATCAAGTTGACCTGTGAGCCTGAGAGGGAGACAGTTTTGATTGTGTTAGTTGATGTGGAAAGAGACTCATTCTGAAGGTGGGGAGGACCATTCTCTGGTTTGGAGCCCTGAACTCTTTAGGAGTCGAGAAAGCTAGTGGAGTGCTAACATTCATACATGCATTCTCTCTGCTCTGGGTGGGGTGTAACCAACCGTCTCAAGCTCCTGGTGCCACACCTACCTTCCCCACAGATCACTTTCATGGGAACCTTTCTCCCCTAAGCTGTTTCTCAGGAGGGTATTTTATCACAGAAATAGAATGAAACCAGGATACATGCCATGCCTGGAAGGCTTGAGGCCACATCTAAACAAGTGAAGCTCTGAAGCTCTTTTTTTTTTTAACTTTTTACTGATTCTTTGAGCACTTCACATTACGCATCCCATCCCCACTCATCTCCCCACATCCCCCGGCGGCTGCCCTCTGCCCTTGCCATCCCCTCCCCACTCCACACAACAAAATTTAAAAGTAAAACCGAAAACAGAGCAAACAAACAACAACAACAGCAAAATCTTGGCATGGAAACTGTAGGGTGGTCCAGTGAGTCACGTAGCATACCCTTCAGTCCGCATAACTTTTCTTGTAAGTGCTTATAGCAGTGAATCATTGGTCTGGTCCCAGTCCTCTGTTAGTTACATCCTCAATACTTAGCCATCCTATTCCTGCCTTCTGTCATGGAGATCCTGTAGCTTTGGATTTGTAGGTTCATCCCCTTCACATCCTCCGGCAGTTTATGGTTGAGTTGGACGTTGGCGTGGGCTGTCTTGTCCTGGTTTTGGGTCCGGGTAGTAGCTGGGTTGGTGAGCCTGCCATCTTTCTCTCATCATTGCCACCCAGGCAAGCTCCATTTAGCTCACCCAATGTAGCAAGCAGACAGCAAGGAGCAAGGCCAGTTCTGCTCTCGCACCCTGAGTCCAGCTCACCTGGACTCCTACCACCAGGGCCAGCACTACTGTTTTGTCCAAGCAAGGTGCAGGGCCCACTCTCTGGATTGCTACGCTTGATAAGGTGGTCTCCACATCGCTGCCCCTGGGGAGGAACAGGGCCAGCTTTTCTGGTAAAGTTTGTTTTTGTTCACACTAGCCACATCTCAAGTACTTAATAATTACATATAGCCAGTGACTACTGTATTAGACAGTGAGTCTTTAGTTGAGGTATAATCTGTTTGTTCCATGGATAAAGTTGTTACTGATGATTTAGCATAGTGCCTTGGAGTCCGTACATGTTCTATTCACGACTGTTCATTCCACAGCATCCACAACCATCACAAACAAAACCTCTACTTCCCAGGAGTTTATATTCTAGTGTCTAACACTGAGAATAAATTAATAAGACTGTAGAATAACTGCTGCTTGTAAGCAATGATCTGAAGAAAATAAAAGAGAAAACAGGATCAACAGTTTGGAGCAGGCTGAACAAATTCTTGGCAAGACTAAGTTTGCCCTTGGCCTTGCCGTGTCCACTCTGCTGAAATAAAGGCTCCGTTGTCAGCCGTGGAGTGCACAGATGGGGTTGAGGGCCCGTTCTAGATATGGACTTAACCACATGCTCATATTCTTGGAACACAATCTCTTCATGGCTCTGTCTGGTATCAGTCACCAGTAGGGGCTTTTGCCAATAAAGAGAGACATATGGAGGAAAGGCTCCTGGTCCAAGAATTGGTAGCCATAACTTCTCATTCCTGATCTGTTACTCATCAACTTCAGACAAGCCCTCTAGCCTCTTTGGCCTTTGCTTTCCTTTATGTCCCTGTGTTCCCTAAATCTCGCTGTTTTGTGGTTCTGTGTTCATATCAAAGAACCCCCCAATGGTTTCAGGCCCCAGGAAACCCCAATTATAATGAGTACTGGGAGTTTAGAAAGGACAGAGAGCAGAAATGAGTGGGCTAGCCTGATGGGGGAAGAGCCATTAGCCAATCACATCAAGTTGGGGTGTGGCTACTGGGACCCCAGATAGAAAATCGAGAGAACACAGGTACACACTCTCTCTCCATGCGGTGTCCACCAGACGGATAGGACTGCAATATATTTTGCTTTTTGTTTTTTTTTTTTTTTGAGACAGGGTTTCTCTGAGTAGCCCTGGCTGTCCTGGAACTCACTCTATAGACCAGACTGGCCTTGAACTCAGAGTGCTGGGATTAAAGGCTTGCTCCACCACTGCCTGGTTTCACATCATGCATTCTGATCGTATTCACCCTGTCTTCATTCCCTAACTCTGGCCAGATCCTTCCCCACCTCCACACCTCCCCCATCTCCACACCTCCCCCAACTTACGCCCTCTTTAAAAACAAAAACAAAAACAAAAACCCAAGTGTGATAGCACAGGCCTGTTATCCAGTGGTTGAATTTATCTTATTTTTATGTGAATGAGTGTTTGGTCTTCATGTAAGTAAGTGCACCACATACAGGCCTGGTGCCCATAGGGGTCAGAAAAGGGTGTCAAATTCCCTGGAACTGGAGATATGAAAGCTTGCGAGCCACTGTGTGGATGCTGGCAATCAAACCCAGGTCCTCTATGGGATCAACAAGTGCTATAAACCACTGAGTAGCTCTCTAGCCCCCCTCCCCTTATTTCAATAGCCCACCAAGCCCAATTTGTGTTGCCCATATACTTCTGAGTGTGTGGCATCCACTGGAATGTGGTCTGCCTTCCAGAAGTCATACCTTTAGAGAAGACAAACATTCTCAGCCAGCAGCTATAATTGTCAACTCTGCAGCTAGAGGAGGGACTTTTTGAGCTCATTCCCATTCCACGCTGAGATTTTGACCAGGAACACCTGGTCAAGTCTTGCGCATGCTATTAACAACCACTGCGAGCTCATATTTGTAAATACACTGTTGTGTCCAGAAAACTATTTCCATGTAGTCGTCTACAGCTTCTGGATCTGGTCTTTCTGCTCCGGCTTCCATGATGGTCCCTAAGCCTCGAAGGGAGTGAGTGTGAGATAGATGTCCCATTTAGGGCTGAGAACTTCTTTCCAATCTCTTATCCTCTATATGTTGCCCAGTTGAGGGTCTCTGTGTTAATCAACATCCCCTGCAAAACCTTCTCTGAGGATTGGGAAATGCGCTCATCTATGGGTAAAGTGATGCCACCCCAGAATGGGGTGAGGGTGCGGGGGTGATGGCAAACCCATTCATTTCTTAATACTACTTGCTCATCTCAAGGAGTAAAATAAGCAGAGCCTCAGGATACAGTTACCCATATGCTGTAGGGTAGAAGGTGTTAGCTTGATTTCAGAAAGCTGGCTAATAGATTCAGTTGGATGCATTACTAACTGTCGTGTCTCAATGAACAAATTACCATCAGGTTAAACACAAATTATGGTGGTTAAGAAACAGTACTAGAGTGGTTCTTTCTTCTGTCAAAGCATTGTTTTCCAAATCTTAAAAAATTATGTGGGTGGTAAGGCCAAGGATGTGGCTCAGTGGTAGAGTGATTGCCTAGTATGTATTGTGCGAGACCATATACTTGATCCCCTAGAGGGAAGAAGTTAGCATATACCATTTGGTTTGGTCCTTATTTTTTATGAATGAATTGATTAATTGACCAGATCTCACTCTGGAGTTAGTTTGGCCTTCAACTCACAAATCTTGTGAGGACAGTTTTTTGCTTGTTTTTTTGTTTGTTTGTTTGTTTTAGATAGGGTTTCTCTATGTAGCTCTGGCTGTCCTGGAACTCACTTTGTAGACAATGCTGGCCTCGAACTCATAGAGATCCACCTGCTTCTGCCTCCTGAGTGCTTGGAAAACGCATAATAATAAAAGAGAGATTTTGAAAAAAAAAAGAAGTAAAATTGGGCCTTGAAAAGATATTTGTACAGCAATATTCACAACATCGTCACCCATAATAGCAATAGTGCAGGAATCCTTTTATTTTGCCTTCCTGCTCTGAATAACTTCCTCCCTCGACATTCCCACGTTAGTTCAAAAGCTGGCAGGAAGATTCAAGATCAGTGGCCATTGTATTATGTAACTCTTTTCAGCACTTTCAACACGCAAGAATCTAAAAAACATAATGTTATGTAAAATTAGGACTTTAAATGATCTTTAAAATGAGGACAAAGGTTGTGTAATTCCATTTATATGTAGTCCTTAGTTAAATTCATAGAAGGCTGAATGTTCGTTAAGGATCTGGGAGGAGCGGGATTGGTATTTATTGTTTAGTGGTTTAGAATTTCAGTTTGGGAAAATAAAAAGGTTCTGGATAATGGTGACAATCCTGCAATAATGCGAATTACTTAATGCCACCTATTTGCAAGCATTAAAAAACGGTTTGTACACACAAACTGTGTGCACAGCATCTACAGCTTACCTTTTGATCCATGTGGAAATTGTCCTCTCAGGTGTGAAAAAACAACTTTCTTTTATTTGAAGATTTCCTCCCTTCTTTTCTTCCTTTCTTCCTCCCTGCCCCCTGCTCTCTCTCTCTCTTTTTTCTTTTAAAGAGACAAGGTTTCTCTGTGTAGCCCTGGCTGTCCTGGAACTCGATCTGTAGACCAAACTGGCCTCGTACTCAGAGATCCACCTGCCTCTGCCTCCCGAGTGCAGAGATTAAAGGTGTGCGCCACCACTGCCCAACCCTTATAACTATAAAAAAGAAAAATGACCAGTGACGGATGTGACTCAGTACTAGCCTAGATCCAGGACTTCTCTCTTCTTCCTTAGACATTTGGTCAACCTCAATGAAGGAATGGGGTGGGGAGAGAGGGCATGGAGGAAGGGGCAGAGACCAGAGACAGGCTTAGAGAGTAAAGGAAAACTCTTGTGAAACTTTTTAGCATGCTTATACTCGTGGTCAAGTGAAACAAGTT
>PVIU01017998.1:29293-40299 GCA_004026605.1 Ondatra zibethicus
TCCAGACACAAACAATGAAGGAGCACATGGGCACCCACCTCCTTCCTCTCCTTGCTGGCTCCTCCCTCAGTGGAATCACAAGTCTTTCTACTGTTATTTCGTGATTTGGCTATTTAGTGTGCCACTGAAGAGTTTGTCTTTTAAAGAGGATAGCAAAGAAAAGTAAAATTCTGTATCTAACACATGGCTAAGCTGTAAACTAGTTATACTAGTTATAGTTTGTTATATATATTTTGCCTTTATTGTAAATGTTTGCTTTTCCTCGATTATATTTTGGTATATTTGCAGTAGAAGCTTTTCTTTCTTTTTTTTCTTTCTTTCCTTCCTTCCTTTCTTTCTTTTTTTCTTTTTTCCTGAGGTAGTTTCTCATCACAGGCTGTCTTCCAATTCTTCATGTAGCTGGAATAACTTCAACATTTGGTCTTCCTGCCTCTACTTTCTAAGAGCTAAGATTACAGGTGTCCAGTTTTACAGGTGAGATTACAGGTGTGGTAATGGCATGGGATCCAGGCACACTAGGTAAACACTGTCTTCCCAGTCCTAGAAACATTGTTTTAGGTGATGATTTATAATACTTCAAGGCTGAACTTGATAAAACCGGAATTCCTTTTGTCATGCGTGTCAGTCACTCTACTCCAGAGAAACCGAAACTCTGTAGAAAGACGCCCTGAGTAGGAACTTTGCCCACGTTTTGGTTGTATATAGCTGAGAAGTCGCAAAATCCAGTCAGCAAGCCAGAGAACCTGCAGAGAAGATTGGCTTCACTTTGGAAGGTGGTTCAAGACTTGGGAAGAGCTGACTCTTGATTTCAGAGGCAAAACCACCTTGCTATTCCATCTTGAAAGCAATCAGGCTGGAGGTGTTACCACTTACAGAAGGGAGGGAAAGTTAGACTCCCAGATGACTACATGAGCTCCAACAATGTTAATCTCATCCAGAAATACTCTCATCTACAAACTCAGAGTAATGTTTGACAAAGTGTTGGTGCACCTTGAGGCCTACTCAAGATGACATACTAAAATTACCCATCAGAGGCTGGGAGGGTTCAACCAGCAAGTGCCTACCATGCTAGAATGAGGAGCTAAGTTCAGATTCCCAGTATCCTCAAAATCTGGGCATGGGGATGTGGGATCTGTAACCCTCGTGCTGGGGAGACGAGAGTCAGTTGGGCTCATTGGCTAGACAGCCTAGGTAAACTGATGAACTTCTGGGTCATTGAAAGACATTATCTCAAAAAATAATGTGGACAGCAATAGAGGAAGACGCCAGTGTTAGCCTCTGGCCTCCACATATACACGAACACATGCACATATACTCACAATCACACGAACACATACATACACACCACACACACACACACACACACAAAACCATCATTTCAGGCAAGATTCATTTGTGAGCTGAAACAGTTTTTGATAAAGTTATATGCAAAGGCTTGTACTTCTGTCAGAAGTTCAGGTATTTGGTTGTAGTATACTTGAAGAGGTGCTGTAATTTGAATGTGTCTTCCAAAAATTTATATGTTGTTAACCTCCAAAGTCACTCATTGATCCTTTTGGAGGTGGGACCTTTAGAAAATAATTAGGGTTACATGAGGTCATCAGTGTTTGCTGTTTCATTGTGGAGTTAGTGAATTTATTTTCTATTTTATTTTTTCTTTCCTTTTTCCCTTCGTCCCTTCCCTCCCTTCCTTTTTTGTTGTTCTTTTGGTTTTTGTTGTTTGTTTGTTTTCTGAGACAGGGTTTCTCTGTGTAGCCCTGGGTGTCCTGGAATTCACTCTGTACAGCAGGCCGACCTTGACTTTAGAGAGTTGTCTACCTCTGCTTCCCAACTGCTATGATTACAGGCATGTGCCACCATGCCTAGCAGATTTGTGGATTTCTAGGAAGATTTGATCCCCGGGTTTTCTCACCAGGCTGTGTCTTCTTCCAGATTATGAGAGGGTCAAAGGCCTATTCCTGATACAGGACTTGTGAGCTTGCTCTTCCCAGCTTCTGAAGCTGCAGATCTCTTTCCTTTACAACTAGTTAGTGATATTCTATCTAGCAACATAAAATAGACGAAGACATGATTAGCAATCTTAAGGAAAACTTAATTAGCAGTGCTATCTGTAAAAACTGTTAAATAAAAAGCAATTTTAAAAAATATTAGCCAGAATTTAATTATTTCATTAGTTCATTCATCTAACCTAGATATGCTTTGCAAACCTCAGTGATTATCTATTAAATGCCAGGCTTTGGACCAGGCATGAAGCAGACTCTGACTGACAAAATGCTTGCCAGTTGCCTGGCAAAGTAGGACAACCAGATAAATATAATAGAAATAAAACACTAATGTCTGGATGACCATGTACTTATCATACCTTTTACATTTATTGCACTAATCTACAATTTAATAGTTCTCTATTATTTGTAGAATGGTCATAATTTGGAAAATAAATTATGCTACCACCAGATTATAAACAATGTGAGAAAAGTTTCTGTAAGTTAGAGGGGACAAAGCTATAGTTTAGTTTCTATAGAGAGATGGCGCAGCGGTTAAGAGCACAGTCTGCTTTCCCGAACCACCAGGATTCCGTTCCCAGAGTCCACATGGAGGCTCACACCTGTCTGTTTCTCCAGTTCCATCTGACGCCTTCTCCTCTTCTCTGTGGGAAACACATCCATGCAGCACAAAGACATACATGGAAGCAGAACTCTCAGGGATATATAATAAATCTTCTATGGAAAAAAATTAAGAGCAGGAATATTTTTTGAATGGAGGAGAATGATTTACCCAGCAAAAGCCCCAAATCTGGGATTGATAGTGACCATCAAAGTTGGGGTGCGACATATGGGATGAGAAAGAAAGCTAAATGGGCGTTGTGAAAGAAAGCAGCTAAACAGAAGTGCAAAGAAAGGGAGCTGATCGGCGAGTTCAGGACAGCTGTAGATAAGCTGGCATGCCTGGGGCATGGTACCCAATGGTTGGGAGAGGCAGCAAAGTCACTGGCTTTTGAAGCCACAAAATCCTGAACTTACCCTGCAGGTGACAATGACATACAGCAGAGACATGGCAGACAGTGGCTGAGATCTACACTTAAAAACAAAACCTGTCTACTAAAACTCATCTACTCATTTGGCACAGCTTTTGAAAACTCAGGGAAATAGAATTATTGGTATTTGTATATTTCCCCACCACTTCGGGAATTTTTTTTAATGGAATTTCTGATCACTGAGAGTAGCAAGTCTTTCTCTGCCCCACCAGCCAGCTCCCAAATCAGGACACCAGAGGCTTATTATTAGTTATTAAAACTCAGCCGATAGCATCTTCACAGTGTGCAAAAAGGCCAATCTTTTTGCTTTATTTGTTTGCTTATTTGTTTTTTTCAGACAAGGTAGCCCTGGCTATTCTGGAAGCTGCTAAACTGGCTTCAGACTCACAGAGATCCACCTGCCTCTGCCTTCCGAGTGCCAGATTTAAAGGTGTGGGCCACCATGGTCCTGCTATGTTTTTTTTTTAAGTTAAAATGGAAATTTTTGTTATGTGTGTTTTTCTACAGTTAAAAAAGAAAAAAAAGATCATTGCTGAAAAAAATCTAACATTAAATGGAAATCTTTTCTGCCATGAATGGCAAAAAAAAAAAGGACTCACTCGCCTAGAGGCAAGCATGAGAGAAAAGCAGTAATGGGATCTTGAGTAAGGATTCTAAATTCCCTTAAAGAATGAGCAAGAAAATATTTACAGGTTTAAAATAGAGGCAACCTGGGCCCTACTCCTCTGATAAAACCTCAAGGTTGTTCAATTCTGTTCTGTTCTATTCTATTTTTTTTTCTGAATGGCAAAGAATAAAGCTGTGTGTTACGACACAAACATTCAAGTATTAGTATCAAAAAAATACCTATTCTTCAGTAGTTAGAAAATTATTGTGTACCCTAAAATGGTAAGGTAGTTGTAGAGAGCACTTGTAGGGATTTAGTGGCAGCCAGCAGAGCTGAAGGTGATGTCACAGAATTGAATATATGACTAGGGACAGTTTAACTTGGTAAGCCATGCAGCATGCACAGACAGAAGCAGGTGAAACCTCTAATGCCTTACTTCTCTGCAAGCTGCTGCTACTTGACCCTTAGGGTCTTTGTGATAATATTCCACAGAAATCTCACTTGCGTGAGAATTTGCTTCATTAGAGACTTCTAAGGAACATCAGTATAAGATACTTCTTTGTAGGTTCTTTATTTTACCAGGACAAGATGGAACTGGCTGCCCAGTCTTTGAGAAGTTGCTATTGGCAGCACTGTGCAAGACAGGAGCATCCAAATGAAACAATGAATGAAATATTGAAGCTAGGAAAAGCATCTTCCTAGCAAAGCTCCCCTCAGGAGCTAGGGGAAGCGCCTTCTTAACCAAGCTCCCCTCAGAAGCTAGGGGAAGCCCCTTCTTAACCAAGCTCTCCTCAGAAGCTAGGGGAAGCGCCTTCTCAGCCATGCTCCCCTCAGGAGCTAGGGGAAGCGCCTTCTCAGCCATGCTCCCCTCAGGAGCTAGGGGAAGCGCCTTCTTAACCAAGCTCTCCTCAGGAGCTAGGGGAAGTGCCTTCTTAACCAAGCTCCCCTCAGAAGCTAGGGGAAGCCCCTTCTTAACCAAGCTCCCCTCAGAAGCTAGGGGAAGCGCCTTCTTAACCAAGCTCACCTCAGGAGCTAGGGGAAGTGCCTTCTCAGCCATGCTCCCCTCAGGAGCTAGGGGAAGCGCCTTCTCAGCCATGCTCCCCTCAGGAGCTAGGGGAAGCGCCTTCTCAGCCAAGCTCACCTCAGGAGCTAGGGGAAGCGCCTTCTCAGCCATGCTCCCCTCAGCAAGAACTGTTCAATATTTGTTACTCCTTATCTGGTGTCTCATTCTTCCAAATGTAGAAACCTTTAGCAGGCTTTCTTGCACCTCCAGACCTCAAATCATGACAAGGAGACTTATTGCTAATTATGAATTCTTGGCCTTAGCTTAGGTTTGTTTCTAGCTAGTTTTTTTTTTAACTAAAATTAACCCATTTCTATTAATCAACGTGCTGCCCTGAGGCTCCTTCACCTTATCTATATACTGTCCATCCTGCTTTCCTGCTTCCTCCATGTCTGTCTGTCTGTCTCCTGGCAGGCTAGCTGGCTCCCCTTTTCTCTTTGCCCGCTAGCCCTTCCTATCTCTCCTCTGCCTAGTTATTGGCCATTTAGCTTTTTATTAGACTAATCAGGTGCCTTAGGCAGGCAAGGTGAAACAAATACAACACATCTTTACATGGTTAAACAAATGCAGCATAAACAAATTCAACACAATTTTTACATAGGTAAACAATTATTATGCAACACAAACAAATGCAACACATCTTTACCTAGTTAAACAAATATTCTATTCCACAACAGGAATACTATTGCAGTCAGCTGCTGAATGGTTAGTTGCTTAGAAGACAAGTATGTTCTGGATTTCCAGTTTCTTGTGAAAGTGTGACGTAGAGCTTAGAAATGTGGGCAGGGGGAAGCTGGGTAAGGTGTCGCATGTCTTTAATCCAAGCACTTAGGAGACAGAGACAGGTGGATCTCTATAAATTTATGGCCAGCCTGGTCTACATAGGGTTCTAGGACAGCCAGGACTACATAGAGACTTTGTCTCAAGAGAAGAAAGAGAGAAAGAGAGAGAGAGAGAGAGAGAGAGAGAGAGAGAGAGAGAGAGAAAGAAAAGGAAGGGAGGGAGGAGATGAGGAAGGGAAGGAGGGAGGAAGAAAGGAGTGGGGGAGTATCCACTGCATGAAACATAGGAAAATCCCCTTCCATTTGTCTTCTGTTAGATGGATGTTTTCCTACCCCCACTCCCGTCTTTCCCAAAGTGCATTGGAGTAGGGGTTAATCAATATAGCCCATGCCCTGTGGAGAGCTGGGACAGCTCAGCCTGTCATAGGCATGCAGTCTTCACAGTAGGTGAGTATCTTCTGCTCGGGGGTGGAGCACAGAGAGTGAGCCGAATGAATGACTAAACTACTGGCATGGAACCTTTTCAGCACATGGCCTTATGCTTGCTTTTCTTAAAAGAATAATGCCGAACCATATTGAGTTTTAATTGGATTTGACTTACACAGACACTTGGATTTTAGTGTCTAAAATGTAAGCTAACTGGGAAAACATAATTCCTACTTAATATAGTTTTCATCTGCTGATACCAATGTAATATGCTTATGTCCATGCTGGTTACAAGTTCTAACCCGAATCTCGTTGAATCAGAGGTTCCCATGCATCTCACCTCTTCCTTTATTCTCATTTTTCTGTAGATAAATGTTCCCTTGGATATTCAGGCAAATCCTTGTAATCCTGGGAATGTGGTCCTTAAGTAAGTAACCCCTTGTTGGGAAAAAATAATACCAGCCCTGGTCTTCATCACATTTTTGTACAGTGCTAAGCCTAAGCTTGGGTGGTTTCCAGTTTTCTGGTATCTGGAGACTTCATCTACTCATATGACTTCTGAATGTTCTTATTTTCCTCATATTTCTGTTGTGGGCTGACCTCATGGTATTCTCTCTCTCTCTCTCTCTCTCTCTCTCTCTCTCTCTCTCTCTCTCTCTCCTCCCTAAAAGGTATGTGCTGTGCAGCTTCAGTAATGCTGGCTTTTAAGTGAGACCACAGTATGAAATAATAAATGAGATTTTAAACAACGTTTGAAGTGGGTGTGAGCCATGCTGTACATTTCAAGACTGATACTCCTGCAGAAGCAATTGTGGAAGATGGCGAAAGGTAAATGAGTCACAGATGAGGGTGAAACAAAAACAAATGAAGTCAAGAAAGTGAACAGACACAGATTTTAGAAATGATTTTCTATTCCTAATTAGGAATGATACCACCATGCTTGATTACTGGCATGTATGCTCACATCTTTTGACTTGCTTTGAAAAAGAAACAAAGAAGTCACTTCAAGGAAGCCACATCCCAACTGCAGTGTGAGGCACAGTTACCACACACTAAGAGTTGACTAGCCATCTGACCTACAGTACAGCTTGCCTTCTTGACACAGTGACTGCTTCCTTCATCTCTCGTTGTTGCACATGGATTCACTTTTACAACATTCTTCTTCCATTTATGAACTTAGCATGTAATACTCATAAAATAAATAGAATGGATAAGGGACCCATTAATGTCCAAATCACCAGTCAAGGTGGACAAGGCTACTGCTAACCAGAATCTCTCTCTCTCTCTCTCTCTCTCTCTCTCTCTCTCTCTCTCACACACACACACACACACACACATACGCTACAACAATTCGAGTAGGAATTAAAAATTGCTTTAAATTTTAAAGCAGATATAGTTCTTTGATAAAATCTTGGGGTCGAGGATATTTTAAAAGTCGGTCATGTACCTGACATGTATGAGGCCTTGGATTCAGTTTCCAGCACAGCATAATAATGCTGATGATAACAATCAAAAGTATAGCGTTATATTTTAAAGACTTCAGTAAAGGAACTCATTTT
Organism: Ondatra zibethicus; assembly: GCA_004026605.1. NCBI lineage: Eukaryota > Metazoa > Chordata > Mammalia > Rodentia > Cricetidae > Ondatra > Ondatra zibethicus. The sequence goes on from PVIU01017998.1 coordinate 36,765, forward strand.
AGAGAGCTGGAAATTTTTATGGTATCAAATTATCACCCCATCAATGACCAACAAATTGACAAGGTATTGCTTGTCTTATGGTGTCCTAATTTTAGTCTTTTTTGCATTATGTTTTATTTTGTTTCTACAAAAAGCTAATAGCAGGGGCTGTAGAAATGGCTCAGTGATGAAGAACACTGACTGCTCTTCCAGAGGTCCTGAGTTCAATTCACAGGAACCACAGGGTGACTCACAACCAACTGTGATGGGATAACCAACTTATTGGAATAACCAACTTATTCCTTCGTCTGGTGTGCACAAAGATAGGTCACTCAGACACATAAAATAAATAAACATATAAAATAAGAAGCTGGAGGTCCTATCTGAAAAAAAAAGAAATATAAAATAAAAGCTAACAACAAGCATTTCCTGATTATACAATCAATTAATATTAATTTTGTTTATTTTGATATTGTGTTTTAAATACAATTTTCTCCTTTCCCTTTTCTGCACTCCAAACCCTTTCATCTACCCCTCCATGCCCTCCTTCAAATTCATGGCTTCTTTTTTCTTGCCAGTGAAAGTGGGTGCGGATGTTTTCACCTTAATTCAAGGACTACATATGACATCTCTGGCAGTGGGGCCACCAGGCCCATGTGCTCCCCATATGACATATATGAAGCTGATAGCTTCACTATAAGGTATTCTTCAGACAAATAGAGTATATAGGGACAAACATGTTAAACCATAGTGAAGGAAAATAAAAAGTATATACAATAATATATATGTGCATACTATAACAGTAGATGAAAAAAGAGGTCATGAATTTGAAGGAGGAATGGGGGTATTTGGGAAGGCTTAGAGTGGGGAGGGGAGGGAAAATGTATTAAAATACAATCTCAAAAATAAACAAAAACTAATATTCATTGCTTGTGTAATCAGGAAATGCTTGCTGTTAGCTTTTTATAAAAACAAAATAAGGGCCTGGAGAGATGGTTCAGAGGTTAATAAAACATTGCTTGCTCTTCCAAAGGTCCTGAGTTCAATTCCCAGCAACCACATGATGGCTCACAACCTTCTATAATAGCAGGCGTACACACAGACAGAATATTGTATACATAATAAATAAATAAATATTTTTTAAAAAGTCCTGGAGAGACGGCTCAGGGGTTAAAAGCACTGGCTGCTCTTCTAGAGGTCCTGAGTTCAATTCCCAGCAACCATATGATGCTCCACAGCCATCTATAATGAGATCTGGTACCTTCTTATGACATATATATATATATATATATATATATATATAAACCTTTAAAAAATAAAAAATAAAAACAAAATAAAATAGGAAAAAAAAGACTAATCTGCGATGCTCCATAAGACAAGTGGGCTGGCTTCTTTAGAAAGTCTATAGCATGGGAGAGTGTGAGTGAGGTATGGGCCTGCATGGTTATATATTGAACCAGACTTGTGATAGATAAGACAGCTGTAGTATGTACTTTTTGACTGGAATTGGAAATTCAAAAAAAAAAAATCTAGGGGCTGGAGAGATGGCTCAGTGGTTAAGAGCACTGACTACTCTTCCCGAGGACCCAGGTTCAATTCCCAGCACCCACATGGCAGCTCACAACTGTCTGAAAATCCAGTTCCAGGGTATCTGACACCTTCACACCAATGCACATAAAATAAAATTAAATAAACCATAAAAAATTTTTAAAAAAGAAAGAAAAAATTTATAAAATGGAGGTAATAATTTGAATGTGGACATAGTTTTATATTATATAAATGATATTAATTTATTAAGTGGGATATATTGGAATTTTGTTATGTGAGAGGGTGTCCACATTCTGGAGACACATACAGTCTGCATGTGAATGATTTTAAAATGGTCCTACAAGAAAAAAAATCCTCCGCTGGGCGTAGTGATGCATGACTTCAATCCCATCATTGGGGAGGCAGGGGCAACTGGATCTTTGTGAGGTTGAATTGATCCTGGTCTGCAGAGTGAGGAGTTCCAGGCAGCAGGACTGTATAGTGAGACCCCATCAAAAGCAAGCAAGCAAACAAAACCAGACAGATGAATGAAAGATGGCAAAATGATAACAGTTGTTGAGTCAGGGTTTGTGGTTATGGTGTTCGTTTGCTAATTTTCTGCGTCTTTGCACATTTTCCTTTTTGTACGTGTGCTTTTATGATATAAAGCTCTCTAAAGAGCTCACCTTCAGAATGCTGGCAGGAGCTGAGTGTGAACGAGGCCATGGACTCTCTCCCTTAGCTCTGTAAGCGGAACCAAGACAGAAACCAAACCATTCAAACAAAACCCACTGGATCAGTTTTCTTTTCTTGTTGCTGTAACTAAACACCTGAGAGGAAACAATTGAGGGAGGAGAGGCTTGCAGTTGAAGAGGATACAGTCCATCATGGCAGGAAAGCCATGACACCAGGAACATGAAGTGACTGGTCACATTATATTTACAGTCAGGAATCACAGAGGAGGACCACGCTGCCAAATCTCAAGGCCTGCTCCTAGCTCCCAGTGACCTGCTTTCTCCAGCAAGGCTCTACCTCCTAAATGGTTCCATAACCATTCAAAGCAGCAGTTCCGGCCAGGAAACACCAACTGTTCAAACATATGAGCTTGGGGGAATATTTCGCATGTAAATCACAATATCCACCATCACTAACTGGGTGAGTAATGGCTGAAAGTCAGATTATTTCAAAATTAGTTACTCCCATTCATTTGGGTGAGAGCAACCTGCGTAACTTATCCCTGAACTAAAAAGAAAATAAGATAGTAATATTTTATTAAATGGTGTCTTAGTTACTGTTCTATTGTTGTCAGGAGACACCATGGGCAAGGCAACTCACAAAAGGAATCATTTAATTGGGGGATTGCTTACAGTTTCAGGGGGTGAGTCCATGATTATCATGGCAAAGAGTGGCAGCAGGCAGGCAGGCAGGAAGCCACGGCACTGGAGTAGCAGCTTGTGGTGATATTTATTTGTGTTTTAACTAATAAAGCTTGCCTGAAGATCAGAATGCGGAGCTAAGCCACTGGAGGCTAGGCAGTGGTGGCACACTCCTTTAATCCCAGGACTTCGGAGACAGAGGCAGATGGATCTCTGTGAATTCAAGCCCCTCTTGGGCTACACTAGAATGATCCAGTCTTAAAGAGAAACAGAGTCAGGCAGTGGTGGCACACCTTCAATCCTAGCACTAGGGAGGTGGAGACTGGAAATGATATGGCTGGGCAGAAAGAGGAGTATAAGGCGGGAGGAGACAGGAGCTCACATGCAGTCTGATGAGGATGCAGTCTGAGGGTGCAGTCTGAGGATGCAGTCTGAGGATGCAGTCTGAGGATGAAGTCTGAGGGTGCAGTCTGAGGATGCAATCTGAGGATGCAGTCTGAGGATGCAATCTGAGGATGCAGTCTGAGGATGCAATCTGAAGATGCAGTCTGAGGATGCAATCTGAGGATGCAGTCTGAGGATGCAATCTGAGGATGCAGTCTGAGGATGCAGTCTGAGGGTGCAGTCTGAGGGTGCAGTCTGAGGATGCAGTC
>PVIU01017999.1:0-40219 GCA_004026605.1 Ondatra zibethicus
AGGTGGGAGAAGATGAGTTAGGAAGTTAGGACCGTGAGGGGCTGGTCCACCTACTGAGACAGTGTGCCTGAACTAATGGGAGCACACCAATCCACCTGGCCTGGGACTGAATGAGCATATGATCAAACCAGACTCTCTGAATGTGGCGGCGAAAGTTGGCAGATGGAGAACCCACAAACAATGACACCAGGACCTATCTGTTTGGTTTATTTTTAATGGAAGTAGGATATCATATATCCCAGAGAACAGGTTAAATTAGAAAACTGGCCACAGCCCACGCACAAAGAAATTTCAGAAGAAAGGAAAAAGCAGAAAAAGATGTTCATGGGACACACATGTATTTGCACTGCATTTAAATTTAACTAGTTATGAGGGTTTAGGATTTTGGGTTTTGGGGTTTTTATTGCCCTGTACATTTTTTGCTGCTCTCCTCCCTTCCTCTCCTTTCCCCTTCTACCCTTTCCTGTGACCCACCCCCTGCCTCCTCCCTGCCAGGAGATCTTGTCTTTAGGGTTTTACATAGCAGTTCTTCCCTATATCCTCTTCTGTGTCGCCTCATCCTCAGCCACTGTCTGTCCTTGTAGACCTTGGGGTTGTTTGTCCGTAGACAGGGTGCTCTAAATTTTAATTCTCAAAGGCTCCAAATAGTCTAGTCTTACCTTGTTTCTCATTTCATTCATTTTCAGTATTGGACACAGGAATACCAAGAGGCTTTCCCACTGCAATGCTACGTATTCCCATATCCCTGTCTGTTTTACGAGGGGTTCGGGCTGTGTTCCCTGCGCTGGGCCCCTTGTTCTGTCCCACCCGGCTCCTGGTGCATACCCGAAATAATTACACGGAAACTGTATTTATTGAAATACTGCCTGGCCCATTAGCTCTAGCCTCTTATTGGCTAACTCTCACATATTTGTTTAACCCATTTCTAATAATCTGTGTGTCACCATGAGTCGTGGCTTACCAGGAAAGATTCAGCGTGTGTGACCTGGCGGGCTTCATGGCGGGCGACTCTCTCTGGCTCTGTCCCCTTCCCAGCATCCTGTTCTCTTTCTCCTGTCTATCTAAGTCCTGCCCTATCAGAAGGCCAAGGCAGAGTCTTTATTAACCAATAAAAGCAACCAAAATACAGAAGGACCCTCCTACACCACCTGTCTTTCTGAAACCATTGCATAATAGCTATCCAATTTCCTCCAGTAACTGGGACCAGTGTTCCTGCCATTCATATGTCCCTTCCCTCCCTTCCTGCCTCCCTTCCTGCCTCCCTTTCTCCCTCCCTCCCTCCCTCCCTCCCTCTGTCCCTTCCTTCCTTCATTGCTTTATTGCTTCAAGACTTCAAAATAGCCAGCTATTTTTTGGATCCCCAGTGGGAGCTCTGCTCTCTGGATACTAATGTAAGCCATCAGAGCCCAAGCATCATGAGGGTTTGCCATTGGGCGGCTGTCGCAAATGTAGCTACCTCCATTCCCACCTCTTGAATTTGCACACTTCCTGGTTGTAATAGCAATGACAGTGTCTCCTGGCTGCTGTGCAGAGAGTGCATACTCTCCCTTAGACAGAGCCCCAGCTTTGCTGAACTGATGATTTCATCAACTGGTACCACAAATAGACAGCTTTCCCAGCTCAGTCAGTATTCCTTCAGACCTTTGCATCCGGAAACAACATAGGGAACGTGAGCAGACCTCAGCCCACTTTCGTGTTTTCTCTGCAGTAGAGTGGAGCCATTTTCAGAATCAATGTGTATGAGCACCAGGGGGTGAACAGGGCATTCCAGAAGCCTGTGAACTTGTTCCTTTTCCAGCGAGGATAATTTGCTCTCCCCTATGCAGTGTAAAGATCCACAGTGGTTAGCTTACTACTAAAGTATTCATTGTGGGGCATTATTCCCTGTCTCGAACTTAGCATTGGTATCTGCTATTGAAGATAAGTGTTCCGGAGTGTAGAAAACCAGACAGGCTTGTGAAGGGACTTAGTATGTTATACATGGATAGCTCTATCTTTTCACATGGTTCATTTTATACATTAACTTCCTGAGCAAGCAGCAAGAAGAGGTCCAGAGTGGAGGCTCACTGGTATCCTGGTAACTGAGACCCCCCTTTTTTTCTGAGAGTATACATTAGTGAGAACCTACACAGAGCACAGACACCTTTACATTTGAGAGCTTACTTTGAGAATTCATATAATATTTTCTTCTCAACTTTAAAAGTTTTTCAAAATTGAGATTTTGATTTACTTGGAAGGGGAATGTGCTAAGGTGCACATGACATGTGGAGGCCAGAGGACAAGTTCCAGGAGTCGATTCTCTCCTACCATGTGGGTCCTGGAGAATTGAACTCAGGTCATCATGCTTGGTAGCAAGTTCCTTTGCCTACACTGAGCCATCTTACTTACCCTTGTTTAAGCTTTCTATTCTCATTTTCCTATTCTTGACTGTCCAACCAAATCTTTAATAATCTCTAAATAATTACCATCTCTATGATTCTCTCTATCTCAGGCTTGACAAAATGCAATGGTTACTTTCTCTCTGATTTGCCAAAATACCTGACAGGAAGCAACGTAAGAAAGGAAGGGCTCATTTTGACTGACTGTTCAGGAAATACAGTTCATCGTGGCAAGGCAGGCATGGTAACAAGAGGCAGCCATTCATACGCAGCTGTAGTAAAGACTTAATAATGACAGAACGTGGGCCCATGCTACACAATCTCAAAGGCTACCCTAAGTGGCTTCTTCCAGTGGTGTTCCTTCTCCTAATGGGAAACACCTTCTCAAACAGTGCCAGCAGCTGGTTCCAATCCATGAGCCTCTGGGTGGCATTTCATGCTCAGACCACACCTGCAAATATAGCCTGAATGTTCTCTTCCTCTGTCATTTTGTCATTAGCGTCACTCCCACAAGTATCCAGGTGTGAAGGAATAGGCAGGCCTGCAGCAGATCAGACCTCATTTGGTTAGATGGGTAGCTCATGTCATATAGCACTCACCACAGAGTTTTGTTTGTGTACTCTGTCTGTCACACAGAAAGTCACAACAGAATCCCTGTTTGTCCTAAAAACTTAAACAATCGACTGCCATGTCCTACGGCTCACCTGTCTAACCAACTTACCACCTATTTAGATTTGCTGCAGGCTCCTCTTGCCCAGGCTCCGATCAGGTACAGTGGTTCGACAGGTGAGATCGATGCAAGTAGCATACAAATCCAGAGAGGCTCACCAAAGTACTGTGTTTCCTTTTCCATAGGGACCGTGACAAGGCTCAGCAGACCTTCCTTGCCCCTAGAGTATCTGTTTTTGCATCCTTAAAACCATTCAACCCCAAGGCCTTCCTTCACTGAAATGATGACCCTAGATTTTGTTGAGTTTTATGTCCCTCTAGCTTACATGGAATTCACCAGACATTTAAGATATCTGAGGTTTGTTCACCTTGCCTAATAATTATATAATGTCAACATACTTAGTTTGTTGTAGAGGATCAAGAATTATGCCATTATAATGACTAAAAGAGAATAGACTGTTGACACAGCTCAGTGAAGTATGAAGACAAGATACCAACCCTACCAGCTAAACGCACATGGCTTCTCTTGGTCTTTGAAAATGGGTATAAAATAAAATTCAAAATAGAATGTTGGCTTTTTATAATCATTCTCTACATCTAACTAACTTCCTTGTATGTGGTCAAGTAGATGAGTTAAAGGGGGGTTAGACTTGCCCTATTTCCAGTCTTCAGTAGAGAGGTGATCCTTCTCACTCCCAGATAATATCAATATTCTCTGAGAGCAGGAGTGGGGTTAGGGGTGGGGCTTTCAAGAGTGGTTTTTTGTTTTGTTTTGTTTTGTTTTTTAATCTCTGGCTTAGTGTCTCTTTCACCAAAGAACAGAGATTTGTGGCAATGGTGCCAGTCGCTAAACAGATCCATTCTGGTTAGTGTATTCAGGAACTGCAGAAATCACAAACTTACAGTTTTCTGGAACCACTGTGAAATCAGTTTGGATCTACATCTGTTTGTCACCATAGTAACACAATGTTCGTTCTCCTTTGGTGGCCAAAATGATGCTTTGGAACAACAGCTGGCTTCAGAGACAGTTATCCCTAGCAGAAGTGCATGTGTCCCTTGTCCTATCTTATAGTCATTCTTCCAGATGGAACAAGACCTTTGGGGGAAGACATGGAACAATATCTACCAGGACTGACACAGAGAAATGAAATATGTCTTTGCAAGTGTCCTTTATGATGACAGCAATAGTGGCAAGAGGGCTCCGGGACTGAATGGCTGGGAAGCTCACAGAGAGACAAACAGAACCTCGGACTAGATTTAAAAAACCAAAACAAAACACAAGAACTTTTTTATTGTTCTAAAAAACCAAAAGATATTCCTTTTTTTCTTTTTCTTTTTGTATTTTTTTCTTGTAGCTGTAGGGCTGACTTATGGAGAATGTATCCATATGCTATGCAAGCAGAACAGGTTACAGAACCGTGGCTACATCCAGAGCTGAAAGTGTTCGGTGTGGACATTAGAGCACTGGTTAGCAAGACCCTAGGTCCTACGACATGGAGTGAGCCATCTAGACACACTCAGGCAATGCTGACTTTCAGCTTCCAAATCTGTGATGCTTCCCCTGACAAAAAAATCAGCTCTGTTGGCATCATTGCCCCCATGCTTGAAGACCCGAATGTTACAGGCTCCTTAGAGGGGCAAGGGAAACTGGTTGTGGATGTGTCAGCAGAATCCAGAAGCAGAAACAGCAGCTGCTCTGGTACACAGTGGCTCTGCTGGGACACAGCGGCGGAGGCGATGCCACTGCCTGCCACACGTGCAAACAGACAGGAGTTGTGAAGTTTCTGCTCGCCCGCTCCTACATCCTGAACTTCTGCTTCCCAATGCCAAGACTTCTCCATATCCAGATGGCAAAATGTTCTTGGTAAATTAGTTTGTAGATTTGCACCCATTTCATTAAGCTGAGTTTGGAGCGGAGAGAAAATAGCCAAATAGCTAACAGTTTAACCCATCCTCCCAGGCGCTGGTCCCCAGGCCTTAGACTTCACACCCTGTGGTCTTCATCCAACTTCAGGAAGACTGAACAAATCCTGCCATTCTTTTGAAGAAATATCTACAAATATTTTCTTGTAACAACATACTGACTTTGTTTCTTTTCCCATTTTTGTTATTAAGAAAACCACTTTGACAGAGCCACATAAAGAAGAGATGGTTCATTTGATCCTGGCGGATGAATCAAGGCAGCAGGATCTAGAAGCAGTTGACCACAATACATCTACTGTCAGAAGAAGGAAACAGTGAATTCATGTATGGGTGCTCAGTTGTCTTTATCCCCTGTTACACAGCCCTGGACCCTGTGCCTACGGAATGGCGTTACCCACACTGATCAACGTCATCAAGATGATGTCCCAGATAGGCCCAGAAGCTCCTATTTTACATGATTCTGGACTCTCTCATGTTGACATTAACACTGTCATGTAAACCTCCATTCTGTCCCAAAGGAAATAGTGTAAGAATAAGGATTTTTTATTTTGTTTTTCCCCTCTTTGGTCTATCAACAACTTTGTGTGAGCAAATCTTTAAAATTATTTTTACACAGGGAAACATTCATCCTTGCTTTCTTTGATGTATGGCTTGTTGATTGGGTAGCTTTTGTTTTCTGTAACCAGCAGGCATGTGTCATCTCAACAACATTTGACAGCATGTGCTTTGGGTCAGATGCAGTGTGTGAACCAATGAGAGAGAAATTGATCTAGGGCTTTGATTTTTTAAAAAATCCCTGTGTGTACTATAGACAAGCAGCCAGGCAAGAAGCCATTACCCCCTGGCCATAAGACATGGAACCTAAGCGGGTCCCTCTGTAGCTCTGCTAAGGGTGGATTTCAGAGGCAACTCCAAGATGCTAAGAAAGTTTAGAAGTTTGCTGTTTTGTTTTGGAATGCATCACCTAGTCTTGGCCTCTAGTTAGGTGACAGAGTTCTTGTTCTAGCTTCCATTTTCTTGCGGAAGTGAAGTAAATACGTTCATATACACGAATGACAAGGGGAAGCATTTACTAGGAGTGGAGTCGAGTATAAGCTGAGTTGAATGCTTTCGGTGTGACCATCTGGAGTTTAATAACTCAAAGCCTACATTAAAATGTTTAGTTTTGATTTTAAATGATATATACCATATATTAGTTAAACGTAATAATGTGTCTCATTATGACATCTTCATACTAGTATATAATATGTGAATCCCCCTCCAATTATTTTCTCTTGTCTCCCTTCCATGCCTGTTTATGCCTTCTCTTCCCAAGTAGTCTTCCTCTATGTTTTCATGCATTTTTTTTGTCTGGTTCACTCAATTAGTTCAATAGGGTTGCTTACAGGATCCTGAGTGAAAGAGCCTCTTACCATTGAGGAAAAAAAATGTCATTTTATTTCCCAGCAACAATTAACTGCCCATCAAGCCTCAGAACAAGGTAGGGCCTGGTAAGATGTGGGTGATCCCAACCATGTGCATGTCTTGCAAGGCTAATCAAAGTTACTATGAACTTAAGAATATTATGGCTTTATGATGCTAGGAAGACAGTATCACACAACATGCCACCCATCCTCCCGCCCTTACATTCTTTCCACCACCAACCCTTCTCCGAGGATGTTTCCTGTTAAAAGTGATACAGATATCTTATTTCTGGCTGAGCTTTAGCAGTAACTTATTCTCAGCAATTCTTGCCAATTATTAGTCTCTGTGTTTACTGCTGTGCACTACAGAAAGAAGTTTCTTTGACCAATGTTGACAGCATCACTAACTATGGGGGAAAATATAATTAATAGAAGGGAATTTGACAGGCACATCATGTACAAAGAAATGTTTATCTTTAATATATATTTCATATCACTTGATACTAAAACTTAAAATGTATTTGTGCAATCTCTATACCCACTTACAGTGTGAGTCACCACCTTCAGGTATTCCCTATACCCTAAGGAGAATGCCCATCAAGTTTGAACAGGTATGAAATCACTCCAGCTGTTCTTAGATATATGACTGTTTGCTACACACACAGTGTGTATTCTAATGTGTGACCTGTGTACAAGTCTGGCAGCATAAGGATACAGCTGGCATGAGGATGCCTTATGAAGCCCTCATTCATACATACAAGTGTTGGTGTGGATGAACCGAACTGCAATGGATGGAGAAATCTAGAACCATTGTGGAATGGACACACGGGAACAATTGGGATGATTGGGAGATGTCCTTGGGGACAGGAGTCACATGGGAGACTTGGCTTGGAAATGTATAGGTTTTTAACCATGATCTCATCCAGTTATTGCTTTCCCAGGTGCCAGGAAGGGGCTGCTGTGTGGGCGTCTGTGGATACAAATCCCAGGTCACAGACTGAGCCTGTACACCACAGTCACATGGGTACTGCCTGAGTATGATTCTTGTCGGAAGTCACTTGGCTTTCTCAAGAATTGCTCTTTGCAAAACCATTATACATGACACCTCTCAGCATAAAGAGATTTAAAATCACTCTTCATTATGTATTTAAAACCTTGGCTTCTCTGTGTTCCAAATTTAAAGAGCTTTTCCCCTGACTGGCATTATATTTGTGATGGAAAAGTAGGTTTATGCCATGGTGACTTATTGCCGCATTCCCAGTTATTTACATTTATACGTATTATTCCAGCAACACTGGGCTATTTGATAAAACCTCCTTCATTGATCTACGACTCCACTTTCTATCCTGTGTCATGGGAAGTTAAGAATGCATGCTGTCACCTATCACCCCAAATTCTTCACTGCCATGTGTGTGTGTGTGTGTGTGTGTGTGTGTGTGTGTGTGTGTGTGTGTGTGTGTGTGTGTGTTCAAGATAAATACCAGCCCAGGAGTCTGCCGGTCTCTGCTCTTTGTGTTCAGATCCAGTTTTGCCTCCAAGTATCACCCGCATTTCAACCATTACACATCACTCAAAGCTCCTGTATTTTCACCATCCTCAGTGCTTCTTCAGTACCCGTGTGAAGCTTGGCAGCTTCCTTTATGAGGATAGACTGCCCCGCCATGTTTTCTAGCCTCCATCTACCTGTATTGTGAGTGGCTTGCACGGAAGCTGCTTGTTTAATCTCTGAACTCAGGGTGACTTAAGAAAGCACAGGGCATATCTATGGTCGATCTGAATCTGTAGCGTAAATGCATCCATGAACGGATGAACACCCCGGGAATGGCTTTCAGATTGGCCTGTGTCAGATGGCAGAAGCGGTGACAGAGGCACCAGAGCAAGGGTAGAGCCTTCTTCTTTGTCTGAGATAAATCCTGACAACATCTCCTTTTCCTCGAGGTCTGTTTCCTGCCAGACTCATGATGTGGAAATTGACCGACGACCGACAGCAGATCTTGCACTGCCCTAGTGAGATCTGGGGGGCTGAGGCAGGGGTTGCTTACATATCTGATCAGTAGATTGCTTAGAAATCTTTCAGTCACGTCAGCCACATAGCACTCGATCCATGTCTGGCCTTCAGTTTGTTAATCAAATTTTCTTCCGAGGAACAGACTTTAAAGTCTGTTAAATCAGGTAAATTGAAATGTCTGGTGATTATCCCCCCATGACTGTTTGTCTGAGCTGCTGTTCAGGGATGAGGTGTCAGTTGTGAAATTTGCTGAAGGGTGAATGAGGAGGGCTGGTTCTTGTTCTGAATTCTTAGTTATAACATTCTATATGACACGTATCAGACCTGTAAATTGTGAAGTAGATTCTTATAGAGATAAAAAGTAAACCCCGTAGTTCTCCATGGAAAATGGACTTGTGAGCGCATGTTTCAAACTGCAAAATAAGACAGTTGGCCAAGTGTGCTGTTGGCACAAAGACCTCTTTGACCTTAGCCAGGGCTGTATGTTAAGGCCCCTCCGCATCTCCTCTCTCAGCTCATTCCAGAAGCTTCAGACCTTCCTGGGACTTCTCCTGATCTTTCATGGGTCTCCATGATCCATGGACCACTCAAGACTACAGCTTGGGAGAAACATCGACCTGAGTCAAGCTTGCCTTCTCTCCAAATCTTTTCTCACCTAACCCTTGGAAAACAAATGAAATTCTCATTTGAAAATGAATAACATGTTAGTTACTACAGTAGTGTGTCAAAATGTCTAATATTCTTAAGGGAAATAAATACTTGTTGACTCACAAATGTGAATCACAATTTGGTGAACACACACATGCACATATAAATCTTACCACACTGGACTTAACCTCACCCTCCACTGGCCACGGTGATGTATTCCTGTTTAAAAGGGGTGAGGGATACTTTAATTGATATGAAATACTTACAGAGATTGTCTTTGAGCATCTTGTTTAACCACATAAATTCTTTTCTGGACTGTGATGTTGACTTTACCAGAAAGGAGTCATCGCCATCTACTGAAAACGTGGTTGTGAATGCATCATTCCCAGCTTTCTCTGTGGTCACATGTGCCAAACAGACAGTGACAATGCTTGACAACTTTCATGCTGTTGTTTACATTTCTCTTAAGTTAAATTTCAGCTTTTCTTTTAAATTGTGTGTTGTTAAATGTAGTTCCTACTTGGCAAAGACATGGCATTTTGTATGGCCTAATGTAGAGAGGCCAGTCTCATAAAGAATAGTTATCCCAATCTTTTATATGAAGATGCTAGATTGCTTTTCAAAAGTTCTGTGGTGTTCATACAATTTTAGGTCTATTGGAATGTAGACCTTTGTGTGTATGAGTACCTCCATGTCTGTACACATACCATGTGTATGCATGGTCCTGCAGAGGCTAAAAGAAGATTCCCTCTAACTGGCGTTAAGGACAGTTGTGAGCCACCACATGAGCTTTGATGACCAAACCCTGATCCTTTTGCAGAAGAAGCCAGTGTCCTTAACCACTGAACCATCCTTCTAGCTCCTAGTGCATTTGTTTTAAAACATGAGATCAGTCAGTGTTTTGAGAGGAAAATATATGCACATTATCATACTAAATGAGATATAAAACCTAGTTTCTGTCTACATGATTTTTACGGTTGAGCCCAAAAGGGCTAAAGGGCCAATAACCTTCCTCTCTTAATGATGGTGGAATGATGGGTACAGTGGATGGCAAAGGCAATACATCCCTTTGTTGCTAATACTGGTATTTTATCATTGATGTACATACCACATAAAGGAGAACCATCAAAAATGGTATAAAATAGCTTTTACATGTGAAAATATTTTACTATTCAGCTGTTGACACACTCAAAGTTTCCTGTAACAAATCCTCCAGAAATATTGGGCTGACATTTTGTTTTCCTCATGAAGAGATTTGCATCAGATCATCACCACAGCCTGCAGCATGAAGGTGGGTTTAGAAGTCGGTCTTCAGTGCCCTGCTAATTTGAGTGTGCAGATAACTCTCAAGCTTCCGCCTCCCCTTCATCCAGATTCTCCACTGTCAAAAGAAGCTTTCCGTTAGTACAGTACAATGAGGGTACTGAAGGTGTCGGGCAGAGGAACACAGTTGGGTTTAAAAGTGAGAAGACTGGCTGGCATTCAGAGGCCTCTGCTGTCTTGGCTCTGGAGGTTCTGGAAGATTCTGTATGAGGATAGCGGCTTCTTTTGTTCTCCATCCCTGGAGCCCCTCCTCCACTTTCAGAAGTATTAGAAAGGGACTGGCGTCCACTTGTACTGAGAACAAGGGTGGTGCTGGAGGGCTCTGAGTACGGAGGTCAGCTTCATCAGGGTCTTGTTGTAGCGCGAATGGCTTCCAGAATTCCACCAGTGGACTCGGGTGTTTGCCTTTGTGCCTTCCACCCAGCGAAGTCTCTCTCTCCTCCTCCTCCTGCTTTGGAAATATAAAGCAAAAGAAATTTGGAAAAATAGGCAAACTAATGCCATATCTCAACTAGGTTTTCTCTATATTTTGTCTCATTTTCTTTCCTTTTTCAGTTCAGGCTCCCACATAGCCTACAACAACACATAAAGAAGTATATAAGTATGTGTATTATTCTGTATGTGTGTGTGCATCTATGTGTGTACAAATATATGAATGTATGTATGTGTGTATGTCTGTGTATGTGTATGTCTACATACATATGTGTGTATGTGTAAGGTCTAAGTGTGTGTATGCGTGTATATGAGTGTGTGAGTTACTTTCTTGATTTACTTACTTGAGATTAAGCAGCAGGTGCTCCAGCCATTTTCCTCCTGGCATTTCCAATGTCTTTGATGCAGGAGTCACTCTCCGCCAGCCACTTCATCTTTTCTTGGCATCCAATGATTGATTCACTGGCAACATCTAAAGTACAGCCATCTGCACATAGCCGCAGACTACAGTTGTCCCGAGGTCCTTTGCGGGACTTCTCTTTTCCTTATCCAGGATGATACAAGGCCATCCTTGTCCTCTGTCTGTCTGCTCATGTCAGCTCACACCACGTGTTTTGACTCTAATCTGAAACTACTTCTAGGCACCTTCTATCATTCATGACCTGACACTTTTAGGAGTGGACATTCCAGGCCAGTTGTCTTTTAGAAAGTCTACAATATGGATTTTTCCCCATATTTCCGTTCCCCTTTATAGTCAGTTTAAATGTCTCTGGCAAGAACATTTCCCAAGTGGAGCATGCTTCGTGTCACATCTCATCAGCAGTCGCACAGTGTCAGGTCAGCCCATGACATCTGTGATTCAGCGCGTTTCCTGTTTGAGTAGATCTGCAGTCTCTGTTTGTGAAGGAGGACTAGCCCTCATAAAATCGGCAGTTGAAGCATCGGCATGCTGCTTTGAGACTGCAGAGATCCCATTCCCCAACCGTCTTTCGAGGATCCATTCCTCGTGCTGCCAAATCTGTTAGCACATTATTGCATTTGTGTTTTCAAAATGTTGTCCTTCAAATATTTACTGCTCAGTAGTAAAAGTTTTATTTAAAGAAGTTGTCCAGTACAAAACCCTGATGGGAGTGTGGTGCGGTCATCTCACTGTCTTCCATTGCCACACGTGACTCTGAAGTGGAAGTTGCTCTCATAAATATGCATTTCCTATGGCATTTGATAGTCTTAGCATGGACTCACTGACAGTATTTGTTTTGCACTGTTGCTATAGCGCCCAGTCATCTGGAGAAGTCACTGATGGCTATCCAGCTGTCACACGCTTTTGCTATGCGGTATTATTCTTTGGACACCCTTTCTTTATTGCCCTAGATAGTTTAGGCTCATCATGTTTGATATGTGCTGGAATCTAACTTTAAGTGAGTACATTGCTACTGACATCTTTATTTACTCCTAGAAACCACATCACCAAAACATCAACACTTTAATTTATTTGTCTATCTTATAGTAGACAGAGGATTAGAAAATAACTAACCCACCATACTGTTTAGAACATATAGGTTACAGAATGCTTTCTAGACACTGATGGTGCATGAGTCACAGTACAGAATGGTGTGTGATGGATGCTATTTGACTTTGACAAGAGAATCAATGCTTCATTTAAATGTGGGGATATCACACAACTTTCCAGTCTCAAATAATACCTGATTTCCGATGTAATAGCAATGGTATCAGGTCTGTGGTTGGTTGAATAATCCGCAATCTCTGATGTAATAATGATGGTATCCACTCTATGGTTGGTTGAATAATGCCCAATTTCTGATGTAATGACCTTGGTATCAACTCTGTGGTTGGTTGAATGTAATGGCGATGGTATCAACGCTATGGTTGATTGGTTTAAGAAGTACCTAGAAGATTCATAAAGCACGCCTCTGGATGTGTCTATCAAGGGTGTTTCCAGAGGGTGTTTCATGCGGGCATAAAAGAGAATCTACACTGAGTGTGGGTAGCATCACCCAGTGGGCTGAGAGTGTGGACTGAAAAGAAGTGGGGGGAGGAGACAGCATGCTAGCATACAGGCTTTGCTTTCTGGACACCTTAGCACGAGTCACTCTGCCCTGCTTTTTCTTTCTACACCTGTATATATTATCTTTATCTTCCCTCCTTTTATCCCTCTGTTCCTTCACAAGTTTTGGGATTAGAATTAGGCTATTGCGGGACTTAATTTAGACTCAGGATGAAAAAACAGTATTTTCTTTGAGTAGATTGAGAACCAGGACTGGGAAATCTATAGGGGAGTTTGGACAGTATTCCCTGGCTCAGGAATTCACGTGTGTTTATAAAAACATCCGTGTAGATCTGCCTTTAGCCTCACACATAATTGCCTGAGCCTGGCTGTAGTAACTGGAAAATAGAAACTATGACAACAATGCACCAAGCCCCTTAGTGACCAGCAGCAGCAGCTGCTGCCTGCTCAGCCAGGCACCTCTCTCTATAAAGCTCCCTGCTTTGCCGAATCTTTCTCTTCATTCAGAATGATGGGCTTGTGTTGTCTCACTTAAAATAGTATTTAGTTGCTCTTTAAATTAGTTTCACACAGTGCCTTTTCACACTTGACAAGGGGTGGTGAGAGATCCCTGGAGTGAAAAAGCCACCCCTATGTTATCTTCTAAAGCTCTCTGCATCTCTGAGGTGTCCTCTTGGACCGCACATGATGCATACCCTTAGAAACCTTGATACCTGTGCAAGTCAGAAGAACAAAGGCCCAGGTAGTTTAGAGCACCAGTCTGAGCTGTTTTCCCACTCAGAATACTGTGGAGAATGAACAGTGAGAATTGAATAGCAAAAGCCAAACTACCTCATAGCCTCCTGCCGCCTTTCCAGCCTTCTGCAGCCAAGGCCACGGCACCAGCAACCTGATTAACTTTGAAAAAGCCTCCAATTCTGCCCCAGGGCAAGGTCAGAAATCCAGGAAAGAGAGAGGGAAAAGATGAAGGGAACTGTAACGCTGTAGGTTTTTCTTTCCAGTGAACTCCCAAAAATTACTTTGCGCTATCAAAATATTGTCTTATGCAAATCTCCCATAATTTGTGCATTCGTTGGCTCAGAGGAAATCAGGACAGAATGCTGAACTGTCCTTTAGTAAAATAAATATTTCATGTGTAAATTAGGGCAGTGTTTTTCTACATGTTTTTAAAAACAGAATTCAGTAGAGTTGAAAGGGTCAGATTGTTTCAACACCTTGTGCTGCTTCATAAAACACGTTTAACAACGGAGGGAGCAGAACTTGCTTGTTTGTTTGTTTGTTTCCCATAAAATGAGAACATCAGAAGATACACATTGTCCCCTTGCAGCTCTGTGTCCCGGAGTTGCTTACTGTCGTTCGTTACTTTCTTCTCTTGAGGATAATCACCAGTAAACAACAAGGCAGCTGACTCATCAACTTTAGATTATGTCTGTAACCCACACACATACACACTCACATACACACACTCACGTGCACACACTCACACATTCACTTACACACACTCATACATACATTCACACACAGACACACACACTCACATACTCTCGCACACACACGAACACACTCACCAACACACTCATACACACACTCACACACACTAGCACACTCAGTAAAACACACATACACTCACACACACACTAGTATTCACTCATACACACTCACACATACACACACATACTCACACATTCATAAGCACGCTAACACATTCACATAACACTCATAACTCACACACTAACACACTCTCACACACTAACACACACTCACACACTAAGTCACTCACACACTCACTCACACACACTCATTCACACACTCACATACACTCACACACACTGCTACCTTGAAGGTGAATGGTGGCTCCACTCACTCTCGTGTCTTTTGTGTTCTGGGGAAGGAAGGAAGCAAAGGCTTTAGCTTCCTGAAGACTCCAGTGAGTTGATCCAATATCATGGCCTCTTTTCAGATTGTCCAGCGTGTGATAGAATGCACTGTCTAGATCGGAGCTTCCTTGTCTGTTTCTCCAGAGCAGTTTGATTGGTCTGCTAGGGAATCATTTTCTAAAGGGGATCCCGTTCACCCAGAGAGTTTAGTCCTCCGCTGGGAGTGTGTGCTGTCACATCCACTGATGGGGTCTGTATAATAATCCAACTTACTCATGTGTTCCACCTTTTCCACGACGCTCCCTGATAATACACTTTGAAACTTCTAAAATAAAACACAACTACTGCATATCAAATATATTCCATGATTGAATCCACAGGGGAGGAATTATATTCTATAATTTTCACGGCCTTGCTTATGCTCCTAAAATCTGAGTTAAGAAGAGTAGCAGATGCTTATCATCCCACTGTGTCTGATTTTGCTTCATGTGTGATTCAGATTTATGCTTTTCTTTTCCAGCTTTGTTTTTCTCAAAGTTGGTTTCATTTTTCTTCTCCATGGAAGCAGTACATGCCGTGATGTAATTGTATTATCTATGGCTGTGTTTGTCCCTCTATAATCATTATCATAGGACCTGTTGAATTTCTTAATGGAATTTTTCATGGGCATTGACTCCTTGTTCTAAGATATACCTGTTGCTTTTTATGGGATACTTTTTCCTTCATCCTTGTTTATTTTGTTGAATTTTTATTTCTTTTTTTAAGTTTATTTGAAAATTTATTAGATTCTTTTAAAGAAAAATACCAACCCAAGTTCCCACTCCCCTCCTTCCATTCCCTCCACAACCCTTCCATCCCACCCCCTCCAATCCTCAGAGAGGGTAAGGCACATTGCTTTGCAGAAGGTCCGAGGCCCTCCCTATGATATCTATCCTGAGCAAGGTATTCCAAAGAGAATAGGTTCCCAAAAAGCCAGTACATGCAGTAGGGATAAATCCTGGTGCCACTGCCAGTGACCCCTCAGTCTGCCCCAGCCATACAACTGTCACCCACATTCCGAGGGACTAGTTTGGTCCTATGCTTGTTTCTTCCCAGTCTGGCTGGAGTTGGTAAGCTCCTGTTAGCTTAGGTAGACTCTTTGAGTGGGTGAACCCATCATGGTCTTGACCTCTTTGCTCATATTCTCATTCCTCCCACTCTTCATCTGGACTTTGGCAGCTCAGTCCAGTGCTCCAATGCGGTCTCTGCCTCTGTTTCCATCAGTTGCTAGATGAAGGTTCTATGGTGATATTTAAGATATTCATCAGTCTGACTACAGGGTAAATCAAGATTGGGCCCCCTCTCCTCTATTGCTTAGGGTCTTAGCTGGAGTCAGCCTTGTGGATTCCTGGGGATTTCTCTAGAGCCAGGTTTCTGCTAACCCTATAGTGGCTCCCTCAATCAAGTTATCTCTGTCCTTCCTTTCATCTCTGTCCTTCCTTCCTTCATCTCTGGGACAGTTGAAATGGATGAATTTTTATTTCCATGCCTTCTACCCCCTGAGTTTTTATATTGTGTTGTTTCACTTTGAGGGCACTTTTGTTTTTGCTGAGATATAGTCACAGGTTATCTCACTTTTCTATTATGCCCACATGTTGGAACCCTATTCTGGAATTCCACAGTCCTTTCTGGCAGTCTCAGGGCAAGACGGGAGAGTAATGCCAGCAGGCTGGGCCGGTGGAGGCAGTGCGGGAAGGAGGAGGCTGGTTCTGCCTGGTGTGAACCAGGATCTCCCACCCTGTCTCTTCTCCCCCGTGCCGCTTGTAACTTATCATGTCCTCTACTTAGTGACTTTCTGTTAGTTATGCTCTGCAGTTGGTGTACGCATGTGCGTGTTTTAAGTTAACATGGAGTTATTTACAATTTTGCCAGAAATCATCATTCTTTGTAATTTATGATATACCATTCCTACCTGGTTGGATGGTTTTATTCCCAACTTATTCTTTTGGTTTTTCTTTTCTTTTCTTTAGATTTGCATGAGGTGATAGAGAACAGTGAGTGATCTCTCCTCACTTTATCCACACGTTCTGCTGCAGTGTTAGGGATTTGTAAGCTGTTAAACCATCTCTACATTCTTGGAGTAAAGCTTACTTGGTAGTGGGAAAAATGACTGAAATCAGGATATCATGCCTGTTCTTAAGTAAAATAGAATGATAGCTTTGTTTTCTTTAATTGCTCTTATTTCATTTGGAAATTAGTAAAATGAAATGAGAAAACATTTTTTAAAAAATAGAAAGGAATTGCTTTGTTCAGTGGAAATTTGGTGGGGGTCAATTATAAAATTCTCCGTACGGGTCTGGAAGGACTTGGGGAAGGAGAGAAATATAATCAAAATATTTTTAAATTTAAAAATAATAAAAATATAATATAAAAGACCTATTACACCTGAAAAAATAATAAAATAATAATAAATAAAATTCTCCTCACTCAGTTTCTTAAATAATTTTGTTTTTTGTAATATTGACTTAATGTCCTTTTTTTGCTTCTCTTTTTTCTAGCACCATATTTGGTATATCATCAGAAATATTGACAAGAATTACTCTACAACCCCCTGACTTCTCCAGTTACTTTTTCTCTCAGACTTGATTTTTGTTTGTCTTACCTCTTTACTCAGACTTGTCAAAAGTTCGTCTATTTTACTGATCTTTTCAAAAATTCCAATTTGGATATTGTTTTTCTGTTGTTCAGTTATTTATCTCCTGGGCTATTTTTTTTTCTTTTGACAGCACCTGCTTTGCAAGGTGTTGTGGTGAGCCCCTCCCCTTCTCCTATAGAGTACCCTACAAACAGACTAAATGAGTCTGCAGTTATACCCCTGTAGTGCATGGCTGACCAATGGTCACCCCGCCCGCCGAAGGCAAGTCTCAGGCAGATGGGACCCAGTGGGAGGGGTAAACAGGAGGGGGCAGGTAGAGCTCTCGGTCATCACACACAGTAATACATCTGCACTGATTGCTTTCATTCCTGTGGGAAAGTGTCGGTGGAACATGCATAAATCACTGTGTTGCTCATTTTGAATCCCTGGATGCATTCCTAATGATACAATGTAAGTGAAAGGATAAAGACCTGAACTTTTAAATCCACATTCCAAGATCTGTAGGGGTAGCAGAAACTAGCCTCCTGCTCCCTGATATCATAAGGAAATTGTATCAAATGAGGGTGGGCAGAAAGTGACGGCACGGGTAATCTCTGCCAGCTCCGAGATGCTGCCCTCCCGGCACGATGCTGAAATGAATATGATCCAATGCTGCGAAGGAGAAACCTAACAGTTTTAGTTAGATCAGTACCATCAGCTGCCTTTGGGACATACCGAAGCCTGGGATGTGCCTGTCTCCAACTCAGGAGGCTGCACACAGCTCCCTGTTTACCTGTTATTAGCCAGCCATGTTTGTAAGAAAACTGATCCCTGGCTGGGTCTAGACATTGGCTGATGCGGAAGGTACTGGAGGATGTAAGATTGTGCTGGCCGTGCTTCAGCGTGTCAAATGAAGGGGGAAATAGCTGACTTGTTCGTCTTTAAAATGTTTTATACCACTATCTGCATGAGAAAAATGTCAGTCTAATCTTAAGTGAACTAATCTTCCTTCTGCTCTTCAGCACCATGAATTAAGAAGCCGGCAAGCCGGAAAATCAAATCTATAATGAACGAGCAGTAAATCTGTTATCTGCTGAAGAGACAAGGGATTTTTCTCTTCTTTTTTCATTAATCAGAAGTAAACAGCATGGAAAAGTATAAAAATAGGCCCACCCAAAATCTGAGCTGCTGGCTTTTGTAGAGGCTGCCAAAATTATAATTAAGAGGGCTGGCAGATGAAACTAAGTAGTTTTCTATGTGGGCAAAGCTGTTTAAGTGCGGGCCTTCCTGATGGCATCCAACTGAGATACGGCAAAATAATGGAAAGCAAAGTCAGTTCCAAGGGGATAGAATGTGAGAGGCAGGAGGCAGGAGGCAGGAGGCAGGAGGCAGGAGGCAGGCAGAGCTAAGGCACACTGTGTTCTTTCCTGGCTTTGGAAGGTGGTAAACAGATCATGTATAAGGCTTCAAATCTGTGTCGGTACAACCCATGTTCTGTTAAACACACACACACACACACACACGTTATCATCTGTTGCATTTAAATGTTTCCCCAGAAAGAGGTGAGTCATGATGTCCTCGTCTCCTACAGTGAAGGTATGTAATTAGACGCGTCACTGTGCGCAAGCCTCCTCATGCCTTCTGAGTTGTCCACTGAGCAAAGCAAATAAATATATGCCAATGGGATATTTTTTGGACAAAAAATGTAGTGCTGGGAAGTGTTTGTACGTCTTCAAGGTGCGGAGCAAATCGAGATGTGTGCAGCTATTTTAATTCATAGTTAATCTAGTTAAAAGAATCCTGAGATGCGTTACTGAATTTGAGAAGAAGGATAAAAGATGATACAGATTTCCTGCTGAGATTTACCTGTGGTTTTCTCGGCATTGAGTAAGATCCTGACTATAAATAATTCTGGGGTCAAGAGGAAGGTGAATTCTGCCAAAGGGGGGAGATATGTATCTTTTATTGAACCTTTTTGTGTCTTTGTCAAAAGAAAGATAGACCACTTCTGAAACTCTATTGCTTTAACTAACAAGAAATGTGGTGACAAGCGTCCCTGTGGCTGCCCAGTGGGGTCCTGCCCACTGAAGCCACAGAGTCACTCTTGCTGGTGCGTGGGCTCTTGTCCTTTACATTTCTGCTGCCTCAATATCCCTGTTGTTAATGCTATAGAAAGATCAGGCAGGGTGGCAGAAGTGGGCGTGAAATGTATACAGGTGTGTCCTCCACGGGTTTTGGAAACTCTACGGTGGTGAGTCTGTGTATTTCAGGACAAAGCGGACTTGAGGAAGCAGGTCTGTCAGCTTCTTTAATTTATCTTTTTATTTCCTGAACTTTGGACCCGATAATTCCTGTGGCAGATGCTGGGGTTGTCAGTGAGAAGTGGCTGGAAGAGTTGTCCTCAGCCCTTCGTGGTCTGCACCAAGGGCCATGCCCTCTTTTCCTTCTGAAAATCTGCTCTCTCTGCTTTGCCAAACTTATCACCGTCTTTCCTACTTGCCCACAGGAAGAAGGCATGACTCTCCTAGTTAAAACAAATGGGTACAGTTTTTAAAATATTTGTTTGAAAAATTTGTAGATTCCCTCCCCAGAATGCAATGTGGAAATTTAAATTGATTTATATACCTGAGTTCTCCTATTTTAGGAAGTACTTTATTTTTCTTGTATTTTAAGAATATTGATATAGCAGGGTACTTGTTTTCCATTCAGTTGTTTAAGAAAGCTGACTTAAATAGAAGAAGAATTATTACTGTTTTATTACTTGCATGCATGATTCTCTACTGATTTCCTCATATAAAGGATACAGTTTAGACAGTGTACAAAAAGGCCAAATATTGAGTGATGTGTTGGTCCAGTATTATTAATTTGGATGAAGAGACAATGCTGGTTTATGGGAAATGCACAGCAAAGCTCTCTGGGATGATGGAATGCTATGCTGGTGATTGACTCTCACGCATGATTCTTAAAGCTGGCGGCACCACACTGCTTTCAAACCACATTACAAAGTTATAGCAACCAGAATAGCTCAGTGCTGACACAAAAAACAGACATGTAGACAGATGGAACAAATGGAGACCCCAGAAATAAAGCCATAGATTTATCACCATTTGATGTTCTGCAAGAATCCCAGTTCGCTCAATGAGCAGAGATGGCGTTCTCAGTAAACAATGGTAGGGCAACTATATAACCACACCCAGAAGGGCAAAATTACAGCATTATCTGACAATACATAGAAAGTCAGTTCCAGACAGATGAAAGCCCTGTATGTAAGACCTGAAACGATGAAAATATTACAAAAAGAAGAACAAAATGGGAGGAAAGCTCCATGTGTTCATTCTGGGCAGTGCATTTTTGGATGTGAGTCCAGAAGCACAGGCAATAGGTCATCATCAAACCACAATCTTCCGAGAGTGAAGAGAAAACCTGGTTATGAAAGGGGAAAGGCATTTGTAAGCTGTATGTCTGATAAGAGATTAACATCCAAATATGTGCACAGCATTTACAAGAAGCCCTGCAACTCAGTGGTGGCTACAAAGGCTGTAACTAGATACTTATTAAAAGACATGGAATGGCAACCAAGTGTGTGAAAAGGCTCTCAAAACTGGGCTCCTTAGAAGAACGGCTAGAACCAGAGGGGGCTGCCCCTGCACATAGGCTAGGGGGCTGCTCTGAAAAGGCAGCAGTATTTAATAGGATACAGAGAAAATAAATGGAAATGAGGGGGAATATGAATTATAGAACCCTCAATGGGAATGAGTATGAAGGCCCCCAAGATAAATAGAACTACATAATAGCCAGGAACTTTCAGTTGGTAGTATCCAAGGAAAATGAAATCAGTATATCAAGAGAGACAGGCATTCCCTCTTAACAGTAACACTGTTCATGAAAGACAAGATGTGGAAAAACCGGAATGCCCACCGACAGATGAATAAATACAGTGTGACAACCTACACACGACAGAATAACTGGCAAACAAGAAAACTCAGCCATTTGAGAAAGCATGGGCGAATGTAAAGAGAATTGTGTTTGATTAATTAGTTAGGCATGCACACACACACACACACTAACAGGATCTCAGTTGTAGGCAGAGTTTAAAATGTGCTTACAGAGTAGAATGGTAGTTGCCCAGGGATGGGTGTGAGGGGCTGTGGGAAGATGCTTTTCAAATAGCATACAAGTTTAGCTGGCTGGGAGGAATCAGTTCATGGACCCTACTGTCTGATACTACATCTGGAGAGAATTCCAGTGGCCCAGTCTGTAGCTGGTGTCTGATACTATAGCTAGAATGAGTTACGGTGGCCCATACTGTAGCCAGTTTCATGTGAGGACCACAAAGACACTGGAAGCGAACTCATAAAATAAAGAGTCTGCAAGCCATTGAGATTCATGTTCCTTGTTCCCAAAGCACTGCTTCTCCAGAGGACATGCACATCTTCCAAAAGCCTGCCGAGTCAAACACTTGATCTGATTATGTTAGTAACAAACTGCATGTTTAACAAAATTAGTCATGTAGACACAATCACCATAATTTTGATATGCCTCGGACAAAAGTGAAGCACTGTAGAAAGATACAAGTTATCAACATGGGCTTCACAGAAGAGCTAGAGCAAGGTTGTTCCAATGATCACCAACAGCCACTAGCAATTTGGCTGTATTGAATAACACATAGGGTCAGCTTTCAAATCTGGAAAAATTGAAAGTGACACAGAAAAAATAAGCTATGATCCATGAATGACTTTTCTTTCTGAAGAGGCATATACAGTGGTATGAATGGCTCCACCCATTCTTGATCACCTATGAAGATTATTACTTTAACATCATGGCTTATGTACCTAAGCATGTCCCAGGCAATGGCCTGTAGTGTTGTGTGAGAGGGCCTGCTTTTGGTCCTGGCTGCCCTGCTAGCTTACACCCGAAATAATCACACAGAAATTGTATTAATTAAATCACTGCCTGGCCCATTATGTCTAGCGTCTTACTGGCTAACTCTCACATCTTGATTCAACCCATTTCTAATAATCTGTATGTCACCACGAGGTTGTGGCTTACCGGAAAACATTCAGCATGTCTGACCTGGCAGCTCATGGCAGCTCTCCGTCTGCCCTTCTTCCCAGCATTCAGTTCTGTCTACTCTGCCTACCTAAGTTCTGCCCTATCAAAAGGCCAAGGCAGTTTCTTTATTCAACCAATGAAAGCAACACATAGACAGAAGAACCTCCTACACCACTGTAGGTTTTAGGAGTTAGCTGTGGTAGACACCTACCCCTGTCCTCCTCATTGTGTTCCTGACAGAAACCCTCCCCTCCTCTCCCTCTCCCTTAAGCTTTCAGGGTTAAATCCATTTCAGGACACACCTCTAGAAGGTCGACATCAGAATTTAGCCCTCATCTCTAATGGAGGAAATGTCCTTGTACCTTCCCCCACTCCTGCCAGTGTGAAAAGGAAAGTGGATCCTGGAGGTAAGATAAGTCATCTAGAAATGGAAAAGTAAAGACAGAATAAATAAAAGAAGGGTACTCTCGATGAGAAACTCGGCCTAAAGTCAGACATGATCTGAGGGCATCGTGTCCAGAAACAGATTCTACAGTGTCAGGAATGCAAAAGCTTTGAGGTAGAGTGGTGAGAAACTCCCTGCGTGGTGACTGGCAGCTTCCAGACAGCGTAGACTTCTCCTGGGCTGCCCAGTGCACTAACATGTTCCCAGTGGCGTATGAGAGGTGTGTCTCTGGTGTGAGAAAGGCCTTCATTTGTGTCAAGTTTCATATAAATGAGGAAAATCCCAATACTTTTAAAATTTATAATATTTGATAGTCTTCCTTAGATTTCCTGAATATCTTTGAGCAGTGGTGAGCTCACAGCTGGGATCCATGGCTGCATCTGCTGGGGTGGGGCATGCTGGTGGGCCAGTGCAGTGAGAAAGAAATTGAGCTCAAGGACTTTAGTGAGAAGGCTGCGGGAATCGCTGATGACGGACGAGGCAGAAGGCAAAGGTGGCTGCAGTGAGCGTGGAACAGGCCCAGGGGTGACGCAAGGATGACTTTCTGGAGCAGCACTGTGGTGCTGGCTGGTCAGAACAAAAAGGCAGAAAAAATCAATCAGGAAAAACATGAAAACAAATTTCCACAAAATCTTTCTTCCACAAAGAAGTTACACAGCCTCAGATGTTAATTAGAACCGTCAGAGTCTTCTAGTTTGGTTTCTTCCTCAAGAGTAAAATAGAAATAGCTGTATTCCAACATTGTGGTCGTACGACTTGGATCCCTCTGTGCAATGTGAAGTAGCACCAATTTGTAATACAGCTCAGCTCCTAATAGAAAAATTATCATAAAATGTGTGAATAAATAAGGCACACAAACTAGGGGATTATACTCCAATTTTACTATTAAGTATTCTTAGTAAAGGAACATGGCAATCCTCACATGAAGTTGTGGATCTTCAGAGGTCAGAGCTATAAGGCTAAGCAAGAAATTTCTATCTAGCAGGTAAGAGAATGGACATTTAAACCATTTAGCAATGCTAACCACCTGCATGAACATCTCCAAAGGCAGTGATTCATGTGTGAATACTGTCTTCCCATGCACCATGTGTGTATTTGGGGAATTTCCCCGACTTTCTGGGCCTCATCACACAGCTATGATACTGCCCTACAGAATCCCTCAGGTGACTCCCATGGATATGAACAGGAAGTACCTGCACATATTGTGTGTATTCCCAGACACTAAATCTTTAAAATTGTCTTTCTATGCATGATATCTTCTTAACAATATTTGAAAAGAATTTTACACACAGATACATTAGCTATATTTTAAGATCCAGTTTGATTTCCTTTTTTCTGAGAAAAATGTTTTCAGCTGTAGTAGGCTCTTTGTTGATGCATCAATGCTTTGCATATGAAGAATTCATCTGAAAGGAGTGAGATTCATCTACCGCAAAATGCTGGTTAGAGGGTTAACCGGAAGAGGCTGGGTAGCACGCTTTGGCACGCTTGTGTCTCTGTATGACTGGAGAATTAGATACCAGACAGGTAGGTAGCTCTTAGAGCATAATGGGGAGGGGAAGTTTGCAAAGCACAGGAGAACTAAATCTTCAGTCCTGACCTCAGCTGTTTTCCAGGACCACCAATCTTTCCCCCTGCACGTTTGTCCGTAGCTTTTTGATTAGTATTGCCAACTTTTCATAATTCCATCAGTAGCTTTTTGGTTAGTATTGCCAACTTTCCATAATTCCAGTTTGTCATCTCCACATACAAAATACTCTCCCTCACACTGTGCTTGGGACAACACTCTGACTGAAGCATCACTTCCCTCCACAGAGAGGAGGAAACTGTGGTCCAATGAGAGAAATCAAAGTTGTCCTCCTCTGGAAGGGATGCAGCATCTAGAGCGGCCGTGAGACCCTCATTTGTCCAGTTCTGGAACCATGCACTATACCTGTGTTTTCATCAGCAGTTAACTTGCATCAGCCAACCCTTTACATTTTTAGAGCCTTTGTAAATAAATGCAAAACATGAAAATGCAGATTTGTGGCCAGTATCAAACACAGGAGTGTTTGTTAATATGCTGATGCCAAAAATATGAAAACTAATCACATTAATTTTCAGATAAGTACTTTGTAGCATGGTAACTTCTAAAATTCTAACCATTTTTATGCAATAAAAAATACTTTACATCTCCCTATAAACTTTCAAAAGCCTTTAAACAGTAATTGTGTTTTACAAAAAGACAACAGGCTTTAAAACATTTTTTCAAAATATGGTATTCTCTATACCGAGTTCAAAGTTGAAAAGTTCATATCTAATCAGCTTCAAAAAATATAGATTTACCCAAAGCCTCACAAACAAAGGAAGAGAGCCTGGTTTCCCAGGTCTGCTCTTCTTGATGTCTAGGAAAAGGTGGAGAGGAGCGGGTGCCCTGAGGGTTGTTAATCTGTCATCTAGGGTAGTGAGTCAGAGGCCAGAAATCCTCTTCTGATCACACTTAACTCTGTAGGATGAAGTTCAGGTAGAGAGACAATTCTCCTGCAGTAATTGTTTGCTATCTTAAGATCTATCTTATTAACACATTTTTTTTATATGTGCTTCTGGGACTCACTACGGTCTGTCCACATTCAGGTGTGCTGATGGAGGTCATCCATTCTTGTTTAGGGTGCTCTACCAATGAGGCCTTTCCTTGTGAATCAGTAGAAAAATGGCACATTCCACCAACTCATCTGTGTGTGTGTGTGTGTGTGTGTCTATCACCTAATTATCCACCATCCATCTTTTTGTCCTACATAAACCTATTTAATTTACTTTATTTTTCTATCATCAGGAAGTCAAGTATTTACTATGACCATATTCTAAACACCTCTGCTGGGAAGAAGACTCTGCAAGGGCCTGCAGGTTAGCATGGTTCCAAAAGTTTCAATAAACATTGTTTAAGGGAACTTTTCCTCCACTCACATATTCTTAAATATCAAGACTTGGTTATATGGGTTACCTGGCTTCATAATATTCCTTTGAATTTCAATATTCTCAGCATATTGAAAAGATTAATATTTTTCTCCTAAGTTCATATTTTATCTTCGAAACGGTGTAAACTGTGTATACATTATACTGTAAAGAGAGTTAAACTTTACCACAACTTTTAATGGATTAAAATGATAGTGGAAAATTAAAAAAAAAACCTGCAGTCTTTGTGAAAATCTGCAAATCTGGTCCCTCCCATGAAGATTCACCTGTCCAAATTCTACAAGAGAAGATATTGATTCACTTGTTGCTCTCTGCGCAGTGTCCTGAGGGAATTCTGTATTCATCCACTTGATGTTGTCTGGACCATCTCCTGGTGGATTCTGTCTCCATCCACTTGATGTTGTCTGGACCATCTCCTGATGGATTCTGTCTCCATCCATTTGATGTGGTCTGGGCCGACTCCTGGTGGATTCTGTCTCTGTCCATTTGATGTTGTCTGGACCATCTCCTGATGGATTCTGTCTCCATCCATTTGATGTTGTCTGGACCATCTCCTGGTAGATTCTGTCTCCATCCACTTGATGTTGTCTGGACCATCTCCTGGTGGATTCTGTCTCCGTCCATTTGATGTGGTCTGGGCCGACTCCTGGTGGATTCTGTCTCTGTCCATTTGATGTTGTCTGGACCATCTCCTGATGGATTCTGTCTCCATCCATTTGATGTGGTCTGGACCATCTCCTGATGGATTCCGTCTCCATCCCACTCTGCTCTGTAGCTGTAGCAGTAGTTCCTCTGTTTCCAGACCCAGTGGGGGTTACCTGCTCTGGCTTCTGGCCCAAAAGAACATAGCAAGACCAGCCCCCAGCAGTGTGACACATAATGGTTTGTGTGAAATCTTGGTCATACATCATAAAGCATGTAAGTCATAAAAACATCATAACCTCTGTAGCTCAGATAGTTACAGATCAAATTCAAGAGGAGGTTCTAAACCATATAAAATAGTGTGTGGTGAGCTGACATGGGATCCCTGGGAACCTTGTCTTTCTCTGTTTATAGGTGTTTCCCAAGCCACTTTTTCTCTGACTGGTTCTACAGAGCCCACTGGGTAGTATTCCTAACCCATTCGGTATATATTCACCCACCAGTTTTATATAATTCTCTGAGCATCAGTTGTGAGTCTACTATGTCCTAACAGTAGGTTAAAGGGCAAGGAAACAAGAAGGAACCTTGCTGTCAGGGGTTTTCTGTCCTGCCCAGTTCCCACAATCATTAAGTCCCCCCAAAAAATCACACATAGGTCTACAATAGTTATTAACTGATTGGCCTAATATCTCAGGCTTCTTATCAACTCTTACAACTTATATATAAGCTATATATAATATAGCCCATTATTCTTGTCTGTGTTAGCCATGTGGCTCAGTGCCTTATTCAGCGGAGCAGTCACATCTTGCTTCTTCTGTGATCTGATCAGGACTGCCGGGGAATGGTCTTCCTCATTCCCAGAATTCTCCTGTTCTCATTGACCCACCTCTACTTCCTGTCTGGTTGTCCCACCTATACTTTCTGCCTGGCTACTGGCCAATCAGCGTTTATTTAGAAAGATAACTGATGGTCCTCCAGCAGAACCTGGCATTGTTGCTGCTCTCAGGGAGCCACTGCTCAGTGAGAAATGTGGGTTCAGGACCAAACTATAAAGAATTCCAGATTTAGGACTCACCAAATGCTTCTCATGCAGTCTTGATCCTGATATGTTTGTGTGTACTTCAATATAAGCTATTCTAATGAACTGTTTGTAGAGGATAAGCAAGCAGTCACCCTCATTCCGGTAACAGGGTACCTCCATATTCGGACAAACCTGTCTCTGCTGAAATGTGTTTTATCTATAGTAATGGGCTATCTTACATCGCTTGGTCAATGCCATTCTGACTACGGTGTCTTTCCTAGAGAAACAGAGCAAGGTGAGAGAAATTCTCTGGAAAGGCGGCAGAAGACACAGCCATGCCTATATATTGCCAGTAATAGACAAACACTGCAAATTGATTCATAAATACTTGAGAAGGTTCGGGAGCTGCCACCTCTGGTCTCCGTGGACACCATGAGGAGAGTGATGCTGGAGTTATTGATGGCATCTGGGAAGGGGAAGTACAGCTAATAAAATGAGGACACTTATTTACACCCTTGCTAGGCTCTTTCATGGTACAAAGGCATTAAGAGGA
The DNA here is from genome assembly GCA_004026605.1 of Ondatra zibethicus. Classification (NCBI taxonomy): domain Eukaryota; kingdom Metazoa; phylum Chordata; class Mammalia; order Rodentia; family Cricetidae; genus Ondatra; species Ondatra zibethicus. Next base: position 27,967 of record PVIU01017999.1, read on the forward strand.
GTGACAGGGACGAGTTATGAACCGTTTATTTAGGCTATCTGGAAGGATTTAATCTCACTTAGGTCATGGAGTTGAGCGTTCTCTGGGAATTGGGGCTCCTGTGATAGGCCCTATCTGTAGGCCTGGTGTCTGGAGATAAGAGTTTAATCCAGCCGGAATTAGAAGCAGCAGAATTAGCTGGAATTCAGGACTGCAAACCTTTTGGAGCACATTGTGAGACATCTCTAGATAACACTTCCATCTCCCATGATGCAGTTTTGGCCCTGGAAGTGGAGCTGGAGACAAAAGCTAGGAACAGCAAGGACCCTTTCTCCGGCATGCACAGTGAGCTCAGCCCTGCATGGTCCTGTGTACACTTTATCCAGGGCAGCGTGCACGGTGAGCTCAGCCCTGCATGGTCCTGTGTACACTTTATCCAGGGCAGCGTGCACAGTGAGCTCAGCCCTGCATGGTCCTGTGTACACTCTTTATCGAGGGCAGCGTGCATGGTGAGCTCAGCCCTGCATGGTCCTGTGTACACTCTTTATCCAGGGCAGCGTGCACAGTGAGCTCAGCCCTGCATGGTCCTGTATACACGCTTTATCCAGGTCAAGGTTTCACTAACTTTGGACTACATGTGCATCAAGCAGTCTATATTGAAAGCATAATTGGATGAAACCATTTAGAAAGTAGCAACTTAAGAAGCTTTGGCATAGCATTATGTCTAATGTGCATGCTTTTATCATTTTAAAATATCAGAAAATGACCTTATTGAGCATGAATAGGGATAATGATGTATATTTTACTTTCATACCTATTTTTTTCTAAAACTGCATCATTCAAAAAATTATAGGCTGTGACCCACATATGTGTAATTACTACATAAGTATCAGATAACCAGAATACTAGTGCATAAGCTGCACTGGACACAAACTTGTGATAAGATGGGAACTGTATTGTCAGGAATTTAAAACATAAAATGGATTCCTTCTTTAAAATAACTATCACATGTTATGGATACTACTTTAACAAAGTAAAACTTGTTGCTTAGGGTGTTAGCAGGTAAAAGTGTGGTACCTGTTTCTCTACCCTCCAGATTAAAACTCTGTGGACCAAAGATTCACAATCCCCTGGCTCCTGCCTTTTCGGTCAGGATGAGTCCTTGGCTAAGCAGGAGCAATAAGAGTAAAGTCACAAGATGACTTTATGAAGAACCTCTGGATAAGCGATCAGTGGAAGTAGCTGTGAGGCACAAAGGGGCATGGCCTGTGGCCTGAATCATCAGCTAGAACTAGGAGCATGACAGTGACCATTTCAAGGTCACTGCTGTCATCAAACTGTATAGGGGATCTCAGTGTCTAGAGTTTTCTTTCTTTTTATTTTTATTGAGCTCTACATTTTTCTCTGCTCCCCTCTTTGCCTCCCCACTCCCCTCCAATGCACTCCCAAGGGCCCCATGCTCCCAATTTACTCAGGATATCTTGTCTTCTTCCATTACCCATGTAGATTAGATCTATGCATGTCTCTCTTAGGGTCTCATTGTTGTCTAGGTTCTCTAGGATTGTGATTCATGGGCTGGTTATCTTTGCTTTATGTTTAAAAACCACTTATGAGTGAGTACATGTGATAATTGTCTTTCTGGGTCTAGAATACTTCAATTGAAATGATGTTTTCTAGCTCCATCCATTTACCTGCGAATTTCAAGATATCGATTTTTTTTTCTGCTATGTAGTACTCCATCATGTAAATGTACCACATTTTCCTTATCCATTCTTCGATCAAAGGTCATTTAGGTAGTTTCCAGGTTCTGGCTATGACAAACAATGCTGCTATGAACAGAGTTGAGCACATGTCCTTGTGGCATGGTTGAGCATCCTTTAGATATACACCCAAAAGTGATATTACTGGGTCTTGAGGAAGGTTGTTTCCTAATTTTCTGAGAAATTGCCACACTGACATCCAAATGGGCTATAACAGCTTGCATTCCCACCAGCAATGCAGGAGTGTTCCCTTTACCCCACAACCTCTCCAACATAAGTTGTCATCAGTGTTTTTGAACTTGGCCATTCTTACGGTGTAAGATGGAATCTCAGAATTGTTTTGATTTGCATTTCTCGGATGACTAAGGATGTTGAACATTTCCTTATGTGTCTTTCGGCATTTTAGATTCCTCTGTAGAGAGTTCTCTGTTTAGGTCTGTACTCCATTTTTTTATTGGATTATTTGTTCTTTTGATGACCAATTTTTTGGGTTCTTTGTATATTTTGGAGAACAGACCTCTGACTGATATAGGGTTAGTGAAGATCTTTTCCCATTCTGTAGGCTGTAGTTTTGTCTTGTTGACCGTGTCCTTTGCTTTACAGAAGCTTTTCAGTTTCAGGAAGTCCCAATTACTAATTGTTTCTCTCAGTGTCTGTGCTAGTGGGTTATATTTAGGAAGTGGTCTCCTGTGCCAATGTGTTCAAATGTACTTCCCAATTTCTCTTCTATGAGGTTCAGTGTGGCTGGCTCTATGTTGAGGTCTTTGATCCATTTGGATTTGAGTTGTGTGCATGGTTATAGATATAGTCTATTTTCATTCTTCTACATGTTGATAACCAGTTATGCGAGCATCATTTGTTAAATATGCTTTCTTTTTTCCATTTGATATTTTTTTGCTTCTTTGTCAAAAATCAGGTTTTTGAAGGTGTGTGGATGAATATCCAGGTCTTTGATTCAGTTTCATTGGTCCTCCTGTCTGTTTTTATGCCAATACCAGGCTGTTTTCAGTACTGTAGCTCTATAGTAGAGTTTGATGTCAGGGATTATGATGCCTCCAGAAGTTCTTTTATTGTACAGGATTATTTTAGATATCCTGGGTTTTTTGCTTTTTCTTATGAAATTGAGTACCATTCTATCGAGATCTGTGAAGAATTTTGCAGGGATTTTAATGGGCATTGCATTGAATCTGTAGATTGCTTTTGGTAAGATTGCCATTTTTACTATGTTAATTCTGCCTACCCAACAACATGGGAGATCTTTCTACTTTCTGGTGTCTTCTTCAATTTCTTTCTTCAATGATTTAAAGTTCTTGTCATACAAGTCTTCCACATGTTTGGTTAGAATTACTTTGAGATATTTTATGCTATTTGTGGCTATTGTGAAGGGTGTTGATTCTCTGATTTCTACCCCAGCACTTTTATCATCTGTGTACAGGAGGGCTTGATTCTTTTGAGTTAATCTTGTATCCTGCTACATTACTGAAAGTGTTTATGAGTTGTGGAAGTTCCTTGGTAGAAATTTTGGGGTCACTTATGTAAATTATCATATCATCAGCAAATAGTGAGAGTTTGACTTCTTCTTTTCTGATTTGTATCCCCTTGATCTCCTTTTGGTGTCTTATTGCTCTAGCTAGAACATGAAGAGCTATATTGAATAGTTATGGAAAGAGTGGACAACCTTGTCTTATTCCTGATTTCAGTGGAATTGCTGCGAGTTTCTCTCCATTTAGTTTGATGATGGCTGTTGGCTTGCTGTATATTGCCTTAATTATGTTTAAGTATGTTCCTTGTATCCCTGCTCTCTCCAAGACCTTTATTATATAGGGATGTTGTATTTTGTCTAAAGCTTTTTCGGCATCTAATGAGATGATCATATGGTTTTTATTTTTCAGTTTGTTTATATGGTGGATTACTTTGACAGATTTTCATGTGTTGAACCATCCCTGCATCTCTGGGGTGAAGCCGAGTTTATCATGGTGGATGATGGTTCTGATGTGTTCTTGGGTTCGATTTGCCAGTATTTTATTTAGTATTTTTGCATCAATGTTCATGAGTGAGATTGGTCTGTAATTATCTTTCTTAGTAATGTCTTTCTGTAGTTTGTGTATCAGGGTAATTGTAGCCTCATAAAAAGAGTTTGGCAATGTTCCTTCTGTTTCTATTGTGTGGAATAATTTGAGGAGTATTGTTAATAGTTCTTCTTTGAAAATCTTGTAGATTTCTGAGCTGTAACCATCTGGTCCTGGGCTTTTTTTGATTTGGAGACTTTTGATGACTGTTTCTATTTCTTCAGCCGTTATAGGCCTGTTTAATTTGCTTATCTGGTCTTGATTTAATTTTGGTAAGTGTTATTTATCCAGAAAGTTGTCCATTTCCTTTAAGTTTTCCAATTTTGTTGAGTACAGGTTTTCAAAATACAACCTGATGATTTTCTGTATTTCCTCCATGTCTGTTGTTATGTCCCCCTTTTCACTTCTGATTTTGTTAATTTGAATATTCTCTCTCTGCCTTTTGATTAGTTTGGATAAAGGTTTGTCTATTTTGTTGATTTTCTCAAAGGACCAACTCTTTGTCTAGTTGATTCTTTGTATTGTTTTCTTTGTTTCTATTTTGTTTATTTCAGCTCTCAATTTGATTATTTCCTGCCATCTAGTTCTCTTGGATGAGTTTGCTTCTTTTTGTTCTAAAGTTTTCAAATGTTCTGTTAATTCGCTAGTGTGGGATTTTTTCCAGCTTCTTTATGTAGGCATTCAGTGTTATGAACTTTCCTGTTAACACTGCTTTCATTGTGTCCCATAAATTTGGGTATGTTGTGTTGTAACATGAAGGGCCAACTTGTTGGGGTTTCTGTCCTGCCCAGTTCCCACAGCCAGCAAGTCCCAAAGAAAATCACACAGAGAGTCTGCATTAATTATAAACTAATTGGCCCATTAGCTCAGGCTTCTTATTAGCTCTCGTAGCTTATGTTAGCCACATCGCTCAGTACCTTTTTCAGTGGGGCAGGTCATATCCTACTTCTTTGGTGGTCTGGGCAGGAGTGCTGAGAGAGCTTCCTTCTTCCCAGAATTCTCCTGTTCTCATTGCTCCACCTCTACTTCCTGTCTGCTTTTCCCACCTATACTTCCTGCCTGGCCAATCAGCATTTATTTAAAACATGATTGACAGAATACAGACAATTCTCCCACACCACTTTCCCCTCTTTTTTTTTTTTAAATAAAGGAAATATCTATAGTCCATTTTTTGGGGAATGTGGGCATAGTATTCCAGGCTACTTCTGGCTGGTTGGTGGTGATAATAATCTTATGGGGACCTAAAGAAAATTTAGAATTATGATCAAGTCCTGACTGGAGTATCTTGTGAGTCTTGATCATCTCAGGAAGCATTCTTGAACTTGTTCTGGATGTAGAACTCAGACATCTGGGCCATCTGTTCCTACTGGAGATTTCTCAGGTGGTATTCATTGACCAAACCTGATTTTTCTTAACTCAGAATGAATCTACAGCCTCTTGTTTCCTATGGAAACAAGAGCAAATTCTCTTCTCTAAAGTAACATACATTTGACTTCAATTTTGAAGTCAAGGTATTTTCAAAATACCTATCTTGGATTAGTTCAGCAGCATTTATAAGCATATATCTTTTAGCAGCTGTTTCTCCTTCCTCAGCATTCAAACAATTCAAAGAGAGCATAATAGCAAACAGTATCAAGATTCTCTGGGTATTTTCCATTTTTATGCAGCTTTATTTTAACCTCTATTTCTTTTATTTTTACTTTTAACTTTTGGCTTTTTGAGACAGGTTCTCTGTGTATCTTTGTCCTGGAACTCCCTCTGTAGACCAGGTTATCCTTGAACTCACAGAGATCTGCCTGTCTCTGCCTCCCCAGTTCTGGGATTAAAGGTGTGTGCTACCACACCTTGAACTCACAGAGATCTGTCTGCCTCTGCCTCCCAAGCTTTGGGATTAAAGGTGTGTGATACCACACCTTGAACTCACAGAGGTCAATCTACCGCTGCCTCCCAAGTGTTGGGATTAAAGGTGTGTACCACCACACCCAACTACTCTGTCTTTTTTACTTTAAGAACTTTAACCTTTAGCCTGAATATATTTTTAACACACTGTAAACCATTTAGAGGTTTTCTTTGTCTTTGAATCTCTCTTTACTGTATATGTCTCTTTTTCGGACCACATGAGTCTTTAATTTACCAAGCAATGGATAGGATTAAAGGCCATGGCTTTGACAGCTGGATCCAGCCCATTTCTTAGCTTTCTGAAATTTCAGCCTCATGGCTGAGGTACCAGCTGTAGCTGTGTTCACTGCCACAACTCTACAGTGTTTCAAGGTCCCTGCCAGCAAGCAAGCTGCAGCAGTGTGTCCATAAACCACAGTCAAATGATCAGTAGTCGGACCACCTGCCTGAAAGAGTCAGAGTTTACCCTGGCAGGATGGCCCAGAAAGCCGGCATTTTAAAATGGCACAGCTTTTTTCCTGCTACGGCTAAAAACCAAAAAGCACGCAGTCAGCTTTTATCAACACCATTTAAGTGTTTCGTGGCAGTAAAAATAGCCATGCTTTACTCTATTTTTTTCTGCCCAAAATTACTTCCCAAGCCCTCTCAGACTTTATGTGGATGCAGTTGCCCCACGTTGGGCACCATTCTGTAACATGAAGGGCCGGCTTGTTGGGGTTTCTGTCCTGCCCAGTTCCTACAGCCAGCAAGTCCCAAAGAAAATCACATGGAGATTCTGCATTAATTATAAACTGATTGGCCCATTAGCTCAGGCTTCTTATTAGCTATTGTAGCTTATATTAAACCATTATTCTTATCTATGTTAGCCACATGGCTCAGTATCTTTTTCAGTGGGGCAGGTCACATCCTGTTTCTTCAGTGGTCTGGGCAGGAGTGCCGAGAGAGCTTCCTTCTTCCCAGAATTCTCCTGTTCTCATTGCTCCACCTCTACTTCCTGTCTGCTTTTCCCACCTATACTTCCTGCCTGGCCAATCAGCGTTTATTTAAAACATGATTGACAGAATACAGACAATTCTTCTGCACCACTGTGTTGTCATTTTCATTGAATTTTAGGAAGTCTTTAATTTCTCCCTGTTGCAAGAGGCACGCGGGCTTGCTTTTGGTCCCAGCGGCCAACCGGTTCCCGCCGCCTGGTGCCTGGCTAGCTTATACCTGAAATAATTAAATGGAAACTGTATTCATTGAAATACTGCCTGGCCCATTAGCTCTAGCCTCTTAGAGGCTAACTCTCACATATTTGTTTAACCCATTTCTAATAATCTGTGTGTCACCATGAGTCATGGCTTACCGGGAAAGATTCAGCATGTGTGACCTGGGAGCTTCATGGCAGCGGCTCTCTCGCACTCTGTCCCCTTCCCAGCATTCTGTTCTCTTTATCCTGTCTATCTAAGTCCTGCCCTATCAGAAGGCCAGGGCAGTTTCTTTATTAACCAATAAAAGCAACCCAAATACAGAAGGACCCTCCTACACCACTCCCTTTATTTCTTCCTTGACCCATTGATGATTCAGGTGAACATTGTTTAATTTCCATGTGTTTGTAGGGTTTCTGGAATTAGTATTGCTCTTGACTTCTAGTTTTAAAACATAGTGATCTGATAAGATACATGGGGTTATTCCATTTTTTTTTTGTATTTGTTGAAGTTTGTTTTGTTACAATTATGTGGTCAGTATTTGAGAAGGTTCCATGAGGTGCTGAGAAGAAGGTATATTCTTTTCTGTTTGGATGGAATAGTCTATATATGTCTGTTAAGTCCATTTGAGTCATATAACATCTGTTATTTCCCTTATTTCTCTGCTAATTTTTTGTCTGACTTACCTGTCCAGTGGTGAGAGTGGAGTGTTGAAGTCTCCCACTCTTAGTGTGTGGGGTTTAATGTATGATTTAAGCTTTAGAAGTATTTCTTTTACATATGAGGGTGCTCCTTGTATTTGGGCCTAGATGTTCAGTATTGAGATTTCTTCCTGATGGATTTTTCCTGTGATTAGTATGAAATGCCCTTCCTTGTCTCTTTTGATTGATTTTAGCTTGAAGTCTATTTTGTTAGATATTAGGATAGCTACACCCACTTGTTTCTTAGGTCCATTTGATTGGTAAAATTTTTTCCAACCCTTTACTCTGAGACGATGTCTGTCTTTGAAGTTGAGTGTGTTTCTTGTATGCTGCAAAAGAATGGATTCTGTTTTCATATCCAATCATTAGCCTGTGCTATTTTATAGGTTAATTGAATCTATTTATATTAAGGGATATTAATGAACAATGATTGCTATCTCCTGTTAATTTAGTTTTCATTTTGGTGATGTTAATTTGTGCATTTTTCCCTTCTGGGCATTTGCCGCTATGAGACCATCAATTGTCTTTGTTTTTGTTGATGTAGCCATCTTCCTTGGGTTGGAGTTTTCCTTTTAGTATTTTATGTAGGGCTTGTTTTGTCTTTCAATAGTGATTGAAAGTTTTGCTGAGTATAGTAGTATGGGCTAGCATCAGTGGTCTCTTAATGTCTGCATAACGCTTGACCATGACCTTCTGGCTTTCATTGTCTCCACTGAGAAGTCAGGTGTAATTCTGGTAGGTCTGTCTTTATATGTTACTTGGCCTTTTTCCTTTGTAGCTCTTAATATTCTTTCTTTACTCTGTATGTTTAGTGTTTTGTTTATTATGTGGTGAGGGGACTTTTTTTTGATCCAGTCTGTTTGGTGTTCTTTAAGCTTCTTGTATCTTCATAGGCATATCTTTCTTTAGGTTGGGAAAGTTTTCTTCTATGATTTTGTTAAATATATTTTTTTATGCTTTTGAGTTGAACTACTTCTTCTTCTTCTATCCCTATTATTCTTAGGTTTGATATTTTCATGATGTCCCATATTTCCTGGATATTTTGGGTTAAGCTTTTGTTAGATTTAATGTTTTCTTTGACTGGTGAGTCTATTTATTCTATTGTATTTTCAGCGCTTGAGATTCTCTCTTCCATCTCTTGTATTCTGCAGTTCATGCTTGTGTTTGTGGTTCCTGATCATTTTCTCCTGATTTCTGTTTCTATAATTCCCTCAGCTTGTGTTTTCTTTATTGTCCCCATTTCAGTTTTCAAGTCTTGGATAGTTTCTTTCATATGTTTGATTGCTTTTTCTTGGTTTTCTTTAAGGGATTTGCTGATGTCTTCCAATTTTTTGTTTGTCTTTTCCTCCATTTCTTTGAGGGAATTTCTCATTTCCTCTTTAAGAGTTTCAAACATTTTCCTGAAGTTATTTTTTAGGTCATTTTCTTCTGTTTCATCTATATTTGGTTGTTAAAGTTTTGCTATTGTAGGGTCTTTGGGTTTTACTGGTATCATGTTGCTCTTTGTGGTGTTATGTGTGTTCTTACCTTTTCTACTCATCTTTTCCTCTAATAGGTGTGGTTGGGGCTGTCTATGATTCTGTTGATTAATCTTCTAGGTGCCAGTGAATCCAAGGCTCAGATGGTTGTTCGCCATGATACAGTCAGTGCCACGGTTCTAGTTACCCCATTGGTTTTTCCATGTTCCTGGAGGATGCTCAGTGTTCCTGGGCTTTGCTCCACTCCCTTGGAGTTCGCTGTCTCAGGCCTGCTCTAGCCTAGGTTGTCAGCTCAGACCTGTTTTTGTAAATGTCCCTGGTCTGGATCCATTCCTGCAGAGATCCCTAGCTTGGGATTGGTCCTGTAAAGGACTCAGGCTTGTCTACTCCCTTGGAGTTCCCAGGCTTGGGTGTGCCCAGACCCGCAGAGGACCCCGCTCAGACTTACACCCTCAGAGGTCCCACACTCACACCCAGACCCACAGAGGTTTCTGGTTCCTGCCCTTTCCCTTTGACTTTCCAGACCTACGCCCAGACCCACAAATGTTCTGGCTCAGGCCTACTCCCTATGAGGTCCCAGACTCACAACTGGATCTGCAGAGATCTCTGGTTCCTGCCTACTCCCTTGGAGGTCCCAGATTCATGCCCAGACCTACGGAGGTCCTGGCTCAGGCCTAGTTCCTCAGAGGTCCTAGACTCATGCCCAGACCCACAGGAGCCCTGGCTTAGGTCTACTCCCTTGAAGGTCCCAGATTCACTCCCTCAGTGGTCTCTGGCTCTGGCTCACTCACTCAGTGGTAGCTCTCCTGTACCTAATTCTGTGGAGATTGCTCTGGCCCAGGTCGCTGGCTCAATCTTGGTCCACAAATGTCCCTGTAATGAATCCGCTGCCACTCCCATGGAGATTGCTTTCTCAGGCCCACTCCAGCCCAGGTTGCTGGTTCAGTCTAGAGTTCTCTTATTTTTATAATTTTGGAAGGAAATGTCAAGTCCAGTCATTTCCTGCCTTTTTGTCTTCATGTCCCATCATACATGTTGTCCCACATTTTAAACTAGTCATAGATATCTAATGCTATTATTAGAGTGTTGAGTACTTCGGTTATATGACTGGGGAGGTAGAACTTTGTGATGTCCTATGTTCAAAATCAACTGGAAAGAAAATCGCTGGATTTGATATGTATACAAAGGAAATCTGGAGGAGATCTGGATTTTCTGTTTACTTCAGTGGATTTCATACACATAAAGGCAAGTGAGCTCCTGACTCCTCCTTACAGATGGTACCCTTAGACTGTGGAGCATCATGGAGAGAGTGATTACATGAAGCTATATCTATATCAGCTCCACACCACTCAGGCTAAACAGTGAGCTGAAGCCGGGCCCAGTGTGAATACTAGTTTTATTAGGTATGGAGCAGTTTGCACAGAAAACGGAGCAAAGTGGATCATAATCAGCTCCTCATTGCCCTATGGATGAGAGCCACTCATACTGAAACCGCACCTGGTCACAGCCCCGTACATCCTAGATCAAGGGTAAAAACTGACTGTGGGGTGTTTGAGGAGAAAGCCGAACTGTTTCCTTCGTTCATCTCAAGCAGTTAACATGAAGCTCAGCACTCAGTAGACAGGTGGCAGACGTTTGCAGGGTGGAGTAAATAATGAATTGTGTGTTGCTTAGTCAAAATGATGTATGAATTATGTGGGTTAGTAAATGGATAATACTCTTAGACATGGAAACAATGTATAATAGTACTGTTGTCTTTGTTTCATTTCACTATTTATGTATTGGGGCCAATAATTTTTATAGAGCACAGCTTTGAATTGACAGTTATTTCCTCCTCCAATGCATGCTCTCATCAGGTACTATCATGGGGGGTCCCTTATTTAAAAGCCCTTCTTTTCTCTCACCCTATTATACTCAAAAACCCCTTGTTTCTCCTGGTTTTCTATGTCCTCCTTTCTATTAGGTTTTATACAGTACATCTGTGTCCCTATCCCTACTCCCATGAAGACTGTGTGTGTGCATGCATGTTTGCATGTGTGTTAGAATCTGAATTCATATGAATCTATTCATACAAACTGGGTGATGTGTCATTCTGAGTTCCTGTTCAGAACAATAATAATAGAATTATTATAGAAGAATAATAGAATTAGGAAGCTTGTCCTCCACATGGAGTGGGTTCAGGCTAGTGGTAGTAATCCAGGATAGCAGTACATATCATCATTGAGGAGCTGTCTACCACCTTACTATTGCATCCATGTTTCTTGTGTGGTTTTTTTGGGAAGCACTACTGCTTCTGGATATAATGCACATGCAGCAATATAGAGTAGAGGGAAAGTAATTAACCTAGACATTTATGGAACATGATACTAATATAGATTGTGATTTGTAAAAACTCAGCCCAGGGGGCTGTAGAGACAGCCTAATAGTTAGGAGAATTTACTGTTCTTTCAGAGGACCAAATTCAGATCTCAGCACCCATCACAGACAGCTCACAGCCACCTAGAAACCTAGCTCCAAAGGAATCTGATATCTTCTGGTCTTCACAGGTATCAAAACTGACATGCATATAATCATACGTATACACACACATGTACACACTCATACACACTCTCACACACAGTACACATTCACATATCCTCACATGCACACATACACACACACTCATACAAACTCACACACACTGCACACTCATACTAACACACTTACTCACACAGTGTATACATACACACCACACACACACCAGACAAAATTTGCCACTTATGTCCAACCATGGGCAAGAAAGGCAGATGCCTAGCATCAACTCCCATCATGGCTATATCTGTGAGTTCAAAATAAAAGCAAGGATTCCACTCTCTCATGTCTTCCCATGGCATATGAGAAGGTTTCATAAAGGCACTCTTAGTACCTTTAATCCCAGTGCACACTTCTAGTGCCTTTAATCCCAGTGCACACTCCTAGTGCCTTTAATCCCAGTGCACACTCCTAGTGCCTTTAATCCCAGTGCACACTCCTAGTACCTTTAATCCCAGTGCACACTCCTAGTGCCTTTAATCCCAGTGCACACTCCTAGTGCCTTTAATCCCAGTGCACACTCCTAGTGCCTTTAATCCTAATGCACACCCCTAGTGCCTTTAATCCCAGTGCACACTCCTAGTGCCTTTAATCCCAGTGCACACC
>PVIU01018000.1:0-40228 GCA_004026605.1 Ondatra zibethicus
CCAAAGATGACTCATCCTACAAGGATACTTGCTCAACTATACTCATAATGAATTTATTCCTAATTTGCAGAAACTGGAAACAAATTATATGTCTCTCACCCAAATGATGGGTGAAGAAAACATAATGAATTTACACAATGAAGTATCATTCAGCAGTTTAAAAAATGGCATCATTAAATTTGTAGGCAAATGGATGGAACTAAAAAAAATAATCCTGAGTGAGGTAACCCAGACCTGGAAACCAAACAGGTGTTAGGAATATTTTCTAACAGAGCCTCCCTCCGGCACAAAGAATTCCAATCAGACCAGATTGAACCAAATTAAATACCCGCATTTAATAGACGGCGCTCCTGGGTTGCCAGGAGCATGGTAGGGGGAAGACAGAGGGAGCACACATGCAAATCCAAAACTATGTGTTCTTCTTTCTGGTGCCACCCTAAATACCCTGTGGGAGTGGTCCTGACCCTCCCCAGGAAGGGGGTCAGTGCTTGGCAGGCTGGGAGTTGGAGTCCAAGAGCTTGGCAGGCTGGGGTGATGTCCAACTCATTATTATATTCCAGCCTTTTTGAATATAGGGGTGTCAGAGGGATGGGGGGGTCTCACTTTTGACTAACCATCCCAGAGTCCTTGGATATAGGGGCATCAACTCAAGTCTGGCTATTTACTGTGGAAGTCTGGCTACATCTTGTGAACATAGGGCGATGTGGGAGAGGGGAGAGCAGGGAGTTGGTGAGCTCATGCCCAGCAAGAGGTGTGGTGGAGCGGCATCCGGTTTGTTGTCATCCTGGAGTCCTCAGGCAGCTGCTTTTTGAGGGGAATGAGAAGGCAGGTGGTTGGAAGAAAAAATGTTATTATTGGCCCTAAGAAATGGGGCTAGCCATGGGGTGGGACACTATAGCAGACAAAACCAGATTTTAGTTGGCAGGTGTCCTTGATCCAGAAGAGTTGATACCAATGGTGAAGTCCCAGGAGTGGCACAGGTCTTTTGGCATTGTCTAGGGAGCACTTTGTAGGTTGGTCTTGGCCCAGGCAGCGGGAGTAACCTGTAAAATATGCTTGAAACTGGCTGGGCTTAGCAAAAGGCTCTGGAGACTGTTAGTTTTTTACCAGACCTGATTTTGAAACAGCAGTAGAAGTTTCCAGGAATGTGTAAGAAAACTGGAACAGATTTACATCTTGGTGTATTAGCAAAAGGCCATTGCTTTAGGTTAATTAAAGGTTAATTAAAGTTAATTAATTAAAGGAATTGGGAACCCTGGACCTTTTAAGACATACCTGAGACCTGTTAGTCCTGGACTTGAAACCTGTGAAAGAGGCATGCCTGTCTGTATTTTAGCAGGAAATTTTATTAAATGTCATGGATGAAGTAATAAATTAACAGTACCTTGGTTGTCAAATGCCATTAGACAGATCTGGGAGGGATAAATGAACAAAAATGAGACAGCTTTTTAGCTTCACGGGCAATCCCACATCCTCTCCTTGGTCTGTGGAGGACACCAGTCATAGAAGCAGTGCTTGTTGTTAGCTGCTGAGCACAAGAGGCCCAAAGATTTTTCCTGTGAGGGAAAGATTTTTAGTCTACTTGTCTTGGCAGGATGAGATGATAGATTACCAGAAAGGCATCCAGGAAGCTGAAGAGGTGGAAGGCCGCTTTTTGCTGCTGTGTGCCTTGTTTTGCCAAACCCAGAGGCAAGGCCTAGAGGCAGAAGATCTTTTGTCTTCCTAGAGGAGCTAAAGGGATCTGAGGAAGCTGCATGTCTGTGTTAGAAGCTCTTGTTGTTAAAATGCCATAATCTCAGATCTGTAAAGGCATTTGAGAATTGGGTACCATTACCTGTTATTCAAAATGGCATATAAGCTGAATTTAGATGTGTATTTTGTCCAATTAGTTACAGTTTACCAATGCTAGTAGAATACTAGCACACGTGAGAACTCTTATCAAAGACGGCGGTGATGTTAAAATGGCATCTACCCTTGTGTTTGTATTTTTCCAGAGCTGCTGTAATCTGGAAGCACACATGCACACAGAAACATAAATGTACATACTCACACAGATATATTGTAACCACATCATTATGACAGACAGACAAACAAAACATTTTTAGAAGCCTGTGTCAGCTGACAACTTAAAACCCCTGGTGCAGTTAGGCCTGGTGGGGAAGCACAGTAAACAGGTAGAGGGGGGGAGGGAGGAGAGTGGGGGGGAGCAAGTGGCAGAAACCGAGGGCTTTTGGAGCCTTGTTTAAGTCAGGTGTTAGTTAAAATGATTTTTTGTAGAAGGCTGTCCAAGCAGTAAACAGCAGGGAGGGGGCAGGAGCAGAGCAGGGCCCCAGTGACCCTTCCTGGTGTAGGTGGCAGAGGCTGGGAAACAGCTGATGGGTGAGGGCCATTTCAAAGGGACTGGCAATGGCCTCAGTTGCCCTTGGCCAATGGAAAGGGAGTCTGGTAATGGGACGGGAGCCTGGCTTTGGAGCCCTGTGGGCTGCAGAAGAATGGAAGTTTGGGTGGGACAAACTGCTGGCTGGGAATAAGCAGAGAGAGAGAGAGAGAGGAGAGGCAGAACTGGAGGGCGGGACAAACCACTGGCTATGAATAAGCAGAGAGAAAGAGGTGGGGGGGTAGGACAAACAGCTGGCCACGAGTGAGCAGAGAAAGAAAAGCAGAAGGGGTGGGGGTGAGAGTGTGCATCTAAAAACCACAGGATTTTGGAGCATTGTTTGCTTTAAGTTGGATGGCACCAATTTAAAAGGATTTTTTCGTAAAATGCCGCTTAACGGTGTTTGAATAATTGGCTTGGAATTGTAAAGATCCACTGGAAGCTCATGCCTGTGTGACTCAAGCCTGTTGCGATGTGTCCACCAAACAGAACCCTTGAGTCATGAACACGGGTGCATGAGAAGTGAGTGAGAGACATCTCCCAACACCCAAGTCCCATCTCAGCGAAAGGTTTGGGTTTTGCCACGTGGATCAGGCTTTTGCCATGGCCGAGACTTCAATGAAAGCACAAAAAATGGATGGGTCACTCTGTGGGACCCTACCAGCATAGAGCAAAAGAAGGGGAACTCACCTGAAGCCACACTGCCTGGTGGAGAACACCAGAGATGGATGTTTTCAAGCACAGTGGCGCTGCACCCATGGGAGAAAACAGACCCATCTTGGTGGAACCTGCAAGATGTTAGGAATATTTTCTAACAGAGCCTTTCCACCGGTGCAAAGGATTCCAATCAGACCAGATTGAACCAAATTAAATCCCCGTGTTTAATAGACAGCGGTCCCTGGTGGCTGGGAGAAAGGTAAGGGAAGACAGTGGGAGTGCACACGCAAACTGAAAACCATATATTTCTCTTTCTGGCATGACCCTAAATACCCCGTGGGAGTGATCCTGACCCTCCCCAAGGAGGGGTCAGAGCTTGGCAGGCTGGAAATTGGAGTCCAAGTGCTTGGCAGGCTGGGGTGGCACTTCCAACTCAATATTGCAGTATGCACTCACTTATAAGTTGATAGTTGCTATTAAGCAATTGATAACCATGCTACAGTCTACACAACACAGAAAAGCTAACTAAAAAGAGAGGCTCTAGGGGGAGACAAATGGATCCCCCCTGGGACAGGGTAATTGAATAGATTTTGTGTTTGGACTAGCGACAGGTGGAAATGGGAACAGGAGAATCAGGTTGGGGGTGGTGGACGGATAGAGTACTGGCAGAGATGACTGGTATTGGAGGGCATTGGGGGGAAGGACGGTGTAGAAACCAGTGCAAGAGAAACTCCCAGGATTCTATGAGGGTGATCCTAGAGATGACTCTTAGTAATGGAGGAATCAGAACCTTAACTGGCCATCTTCTGTAACCAGGTACCTTCCATTAGTAGGACTAAGACACCAATCCAGCCACAAAATCTTCAAACTATAATTTATCCTGCCGGCAAGATGTATTGGGGTAATGAGGCACAGAACTTGTGGGAGTGACCACGAATGATTGGTCTAATTTGAAGCCCACACTGCAAGAGGGAGCCCATGCTCCACACTGCCTGGATGATCAGGAACCTGAGGCTGAATAACCCAAAGATTTAAAATGGTTACAAAAGAATCAATGAGATGTTTCCTATTGAAATTCTGCTGTGTTCATAGATTTGTGCCTTTCCTGATAACCATCAGAAAGGCTTCCTTCGTGTGGTGGTTTGATACAAAATGGCCATAAGGGGAGTGGCACTATTAGGAGGTGTGGCCTTGTTGGAGTAGGTGTGGTCTTGTTGGACAATGCCTGTCACTGTGGGGGTAGGCTCTGAGGTCTCTTTTCTCAATCTTCAGTCAGTGTGTCAGTCAGTTGACTTCCTGTTGATTCTGAGTCAAGATGTAGGACTCTTAGCCCCAGCACCACATCTGCCTGCATGCTGCCTTGCTCCCCTTCATGATCATAAGGTACTGAACCTCTGAGACTGTAAGTGAGTCCCCTCAATCAAATGTTTGCTTTAGAAGAGTTGCAGTGGTCATGGTGTCTCTTCACAGCAATAGAAGCCTTAACTATGATGCTCCTGCAGGTGAGGGGAGCAGATGCAAGACCCACAGTCAAACATTAAGCAGAGAGAGAAGCCAGGTTGTAAGTCTTCATTGGGTCCCTCCCTTTGAAACTCAGGAAACCTGTGGAGGAGAAGGAGGAATAATTGTAGGAGGTAGAGGGTCAAGGACACCAGAAGAACAAAGCCCTCAGAATCAACAAAGCAGGACTCTTTGGGAATCAGAGACTGAAGTGCCTGTATGGTTCTGTGGAAGGCCCTCTACAAATATGGTGTGGTTGTTAGCTTGATGTTATTGGGGGACTGATAACAGGGGAATTGTGGTTGTCTCTGACTTAGTTGCCTGCTCTAGGACCATTTTCCTCCTTCCGGGCTGCCTTGCCTGACACTGTTATGTGGGTTTGTTCCTGGCCTTATTGTAACGTGTTATGCTCTATTTGATTGATGTCCCTGGGTAGCCTGCTCTTTTCTGAAGGGAAACCAGAGGAGGAGTGGATCTGGAAGTGGTGGTGGGTATCAGCGGACATGGGCACAAACATAGACATGGACAGTGAGAGGAGAAACTGTCATTGGAATGTATTGAATGAGAGATGAAGAAAAAATAAAATCCAATGGAATGTGAATGATAAAATGGATTATCTAGCAATAAAGAATAGTATTCAGGAGGGAAAATAATTTATATTTTATTTTCTTGTTATTCTTATCTACTTTTATTTATACTTTGGTTTCCATGGTAAAGAGTGCCCTCTTGTCTGGTTTGTTCCCATTTTCTTTTAGAAGAAGTCAATAACATGAGACGGTAACTAGGGAAATTGAGATTATGGAAAACAATACCAGAAATAGAATGTTCAAAATTAAAACAAACAAAAACCTCTATTATCAAAGTAGTGGAAAACATTAGCAGTCAAATTTACCAAGTAGAAGAAAGACTATCAGAAATGGAGGACTAGGTTGAAGAAATACTCCAAGAACAGAGGACTGAAATAGCTCTTTCCCTGTATCAATTCCATTCTTCACAGAAATAGAACAAAATAAAACAAAAACACGAAAATTAACAGTGAAGCACAAAGGACCCAGGTATCCTCAAGAAACATGAGCAAAAGACAAAGACAAAGGTGTCAACATACCTGACTTCAAATTAAGAACCAGAGAACAAAAGCACCATGGTGTGGGAACAAACACAGATATACATGTTGACATGGAACAGGAGGAGCACATATAAACCCACACAGCCAAGGCCACCTGATTTATGAAAGATGCAAAATCACATCATGGAGAAAAGATGACCTCATCCATGGCTGGTTCTAAGAATGCTGGAGAGCCTCACAAAGAAAGATGAAATTAAACCCCATCTCTTTCTTGCTCTACACAAAAATCCACTTCCAATGGATCCAAAGTCTGAATGAGACCTGAGGCTCTGAAACAGTTAGAGGAAGAAGCAGACAAAACACCGCTAAACACAGGCACAGGTAGGACCTGTGACTAGGATTCCAGTTGACCAGGAAATGATGCTCATAGACATCAGGTGAGATCCTGAGAGACTGCAGGAGATTCTTCATGGCAATGGAAATGATGAACTGGAGAGATGGCAGAATGGGATAAGTCTTTTATGGGTGTTCATCTGCCAGAAGATTAATATGCAGGCCACACCAATGAATTAAAGAAGCAAAATTCCAAAGAAAACAACCCAATTAATAAATGGCCTAATTAAATGGACATAGAATTCTCAAAAGATGAAATCAAACAGCCAAATAAACATGAAAAATGTTCATCCTCACTGTCAGAAATAATGCAAATCAACACAGAAATGAGATTCCATTGTTCTGGCATATTACTCATCAGAGAAGACTGCCAGGACATGGGTTTATTAGACACACACACACACACACACACACACACACACACAGAGAGAGAGAGAACACAACTAAATGTTGATCTCCCATGTGAGCAGCTATGTCATTTCTCACTGTAACTGACAGAGTCCTAGTCATGGAGTGGTGTGCACATCAAAGTCTATTCTAGTGCTGTGTATAAAGGCTAAGTAGTCATGGGGCCAACCCAGGTACCAACAACAGAGGGATGGGTAAAGAAATGTGGTGGATACACAATGGGGTTTTATTTTAGCCATAAATAACAAAAAACTCATGTTATGCACAGAACAAATGGACTCAACTAGAGATAAGTATATTAAGTGAATTAAGTCAGTCTCAGAAGCACAAATATCATGTTTCAGTCATTTGTGGTTCCTAAATCACATACAGACACTGGAAATCATGTGTGTCTACATGACACATAGGTAGAAGTAAACTGTCTAAGAGACAGAGGGATTAACAGGAGGGGAAGGGGTATGGGGAGCAGACAGCATACACTTGTATGAATATTTTTAACTAAAAGTAAAAGAAAATTGCTCAAATTTAATATCCTTTGCCTTGCTTCTTTTGGAAATCAAACTTCTCTGTGTTTCTGTGTAGCCCTAGAAGACCCAAGGTCTCCAATTCACAGAGACTTACTTGAGTGTTGGGGTTAAAGGCAGGCACCACCACACCTGGACTTTCAAATACAATATTCTAAGCTCAACACTAATTGTTTCTGTGTAATTTCATATAACTGAGAAAATAACTCAAAAATACCATTGCCATAACATCAGAAGAAGTTGACCTTTGTCCTTTCACTTAGAATTCTTTTCTTTTTTCCTTACCGTTTATTTGCTGCCCCGTCCAGTTTCCCTCCCTCACACACTTGCTTTGAGAACCAACTCTGGACAATATATAATTACATTTTCAGGGTCACATATAGCATTTCTTGACTAAGCAATAAGAAACTGAACCATTTTGAAACACAAAGAATCACATGGTTTCTCTCACGCTTAGAATTGTGACTGGCAGGAAATGAGTATCCATGGCAATGCTTGGCCACGCAGGTGGGAGGCAAAGCCTCTCTGTAGGTCACCTGAGAGACAACATGGAGAATGACATTGAAATTCAGGACCTAAGTAATAAACAGCTTGTTGGCTGAACCTCAAGACTTGTATCATGAGAGTGAGGTTAGGAGCACATGCTGCAGGGAGTTATGTCTTAATGCTATCAGCCTGACTTTGGTTCAACAAACAGACACCTGGGAATTTGCCCTTTTGCATATTTTTGGGGGGCAGCTAGTCTATTTTAAATGTTCTCTGAAGTCTAAAATCAACTAAATTGTGGAAAGCTGTCTTTGTAACAGATAGTATTACTATTCTCCTATGTCAGTCTGAGCTCTGAAAAAATCCTAGTGTTATTTCTATTCATCAAATAAGCATAAATCATCTTCATGACCATCCACAGCTAAAAGTGTTCTCAGTAGATGGAATATACACAAGAGATATAGACACAGGCAGCGGGGCCAATACTCATAGCTGTTTTTAGGAAAGGAATGCAGTGGACATGAGAAAAATTACAGACAGAAACAACCAGTTACCAGAGTCTCTGGCCCCGTAAGCCTTGTTTCAGTTTCTGAGCCAGCATCCTTTTGACTATCAGGTGAAACCGTTGGGAATGAATTGGTCTATCAGAAAACATACTAAACAAAAAACTAAAAATTTTCCATGTCCCTATACAGCATCAGAGAAACATGGCAGAAACTTTCCCACTTAGATACAACCTGAACCCCCGATGTCTCCACAGCATAGTTCACAAATGCCTTGATTTACGACTTATGACTTGTTTGTTCTTTGTAATTTTTTTATCGAACTTTTAAACATGTTTTGGAGGCAACCTGAGTCCATGCTCCTGGGCCATAGTCACTCACTTTAGGCTTGAAAATAAACTATAACTCATTCCCTTGAAGTGTGAGCTATGTTTGGTTTTGAGAGATACCAGGGCACATTTATATACAAATACAGCTACGCTGACAATTTGAAACCCTCCTGGCCACTTTTACTAGCCAGATCTAAATTTTTTTCATCATTATTTTCACAATATCATAAATATAGGAGCTGAAGGGATAAAACTACATCTTTATTTTTATCAAATTGAAGTAATCCAATATGTCATTTAATCAGTTCACCTCTTCTTAACATGGATAAGCGCTTTGCTTCCAACTCACTCTATCTTTTATCAGTTGAACACTTCATGGCCATTTATTCCTCAGTATAATATGATTTTGAATGATAAGATTATTGTCCCACAAAATTAAAGAGCCCCTAACAATTTCATAAAATAAAACATTGGCAGGAAACAAAGGTTTTGAATGTACAAGAAATATATAATTGAAATATTCAGAATAGAGAAATAATTCTTCAAAATGCATGACTGTGCAACGAGACACGATGGATGAGGACCTGAAACATAAGGACATCAGCATGGGACCTGGAACGGATGTTTAGAGACAAAGAGAAGAAAACATTCATTCTAAATCACTTGCTTTACTGTTCCTAAGAAAAGGGATTTCATACCCACAAATTTCTTCAGAGCCTCTGTGACATTCTTATTCCTCAGACTGTAGATTAGTGGGTTCAACAGAGGGGTGAGTATTGTGTAAAACACAGACACCACCATGTCCTTCTCAGGGGTGTGGAAAGAGGCAGGGAACATGTAATTATAGACAGCAGCACCATAGAAGAGGATGACCACAGTCATGTGGGAGGAGCAGGTGGCAAGGGCCTTCTTCCTGCCCTCTGCCGAGTTCATCCTGAGAACTGTGAGGAGGATGGATGAGTAGGAGCTTGAGATGACGGTCACAGGGATGAGGAGCATGAGCACACAGCACAGGTACATGAGGGTCTCATAGAGCCAGGTGTCTGAGCAGGAGAGCTTAGTCACAGCTGGGGCCTCACAGAAGAAGTGGTGGATTTCCCTGGTTCCACAGAATGAGAAGGTCATGGTGACAGGGGTGAATATGAAGCCATCCAAGGATCCCAGGAACCAGCAGGCAGACATCAGGAGGAGACACGTCCTGCGGTTCATGAGGACAGGATAATGGAGTGGATGGCAGATGGCCACATAGCGGTCATAAGACATGGCAGCCAGAAGGAAAAATTCTGAACCTGCTAGTGTCAAGTATAGGAACATCTGCATCCCACAGGCAGCAGCTGCGATCCTGTGGCTTCCCAGGACCTGGTCCATGAGCATCTTGGGCACAGTGACAGAAATGTACATCATGTCCATGAGGGACAACTGGCTGATGAAAAAGTACATGGGTGTGTGGAGGCGGGTGTCAGAGTGTATAAGAAGAATCAGGAGGGCATTGCCAGCCAAGGCCGCCAGGAAAACCACAAATATGACCACAGCAAGCAGAGCAGGGTGTTTGGATTGACTGAATAATCCTACCAGGGTGAAATCTGACTGTCCAGTGTAGTTGCTCATCCAGGTAGTGATATTCATTGGTGTCTCCTAGGCAACCAAAAATCCTTTGGTGTTAGTGACTTAAACTTATATGTACACAAGTCTAGTGTTCTGAGAAACTAACTCTGAAAAGGTTTCTTGGGCTTTTAGATATGAAAAGGATAATTTAACTGTAATTTTAAGGATTTTAAAAGAATAGCTTCATCACAACCCAGAGTAGATCTATCACAGTTCATGGTCAAGATCTTTCCTGATGACTCATCATGACCTATATGAAACATGAGATCCACAGGCTGTTTTCTTTGCTATTAACAAAAAGAATGAATTACTGACCAAAAGAAATAAACACAAGCAAATGAAAGACAAATGCAAATAAGGAAAGAAACAAACTCAGTATTAAGAAAGTTAATGAATAAAGTTATTCTTAAGAACAGTTTCAGACAAATGGTGCTGGCATAACTGGAGATCAACATGTAGAAGAATGAAAATAGATCCATATCTATCCCCATGCACAAAATTCAAGTCCAAACGGATCAAAGACCTCAACATCAAACCAACCACACTGAACCTCATAGAAGAGAAAGTACACGTGAATGCATTGGCACAGGAGACTACTTCCTAAATATATCCCCAGTAGCACAGACACTGAGAGCAACAACTAATAAGTGGGACCTCCTGAAACTGAGAAGCTTCTGTAAAGCAAAGACAAAGTCAGCAAGACAAAGCAGCAGCCTACAGAATGGGAAAAGATCTTCACCAACCCCACATCAACAGAGGACTGATCTCCAAAAATACAAAAAACTCAAGGAACTTGACATCTAAAGAACCAACAATCCAATAAAAAAAAATGGGTACAGGCCTAAGCAGAGAACTTTCAACAGGTGAATCTCAAATGACTGGAAGATACTTAAGGAAATGTTCAACATCCTTAGCCATTTGAGAAATACAAATCAAAACAACTATGAGATTCCATCTTACACCTGTCAGGATGGCCAAGATCAAAAACACTGATGATAGCTTATCTTGGAGAGGGTGTGGGGTAGGGCAGTTCTCCTTCATTGTTGGTGGGCATACAAACTTGTACAAGCACTTGAGAAATTGTATGGTGATTTCTCAGAAAATAAGAAAACAATCTACCTCAAGACCCAGCAATACCACTGTTGGGGGGTATGTACCAAAAAGACACTCAATCATACACAAGGACATGTGCTCATCTTTGTTCATAGCAGCATTATTTGTCATAGCCAGAACCTGAAAACAACCTAGATGCCCCTCAACCAAAGAATGGATAAAGAAAATGTGGTACAGTTACACAATGCAGTACTACTCAGTGGTGAAAAACAATGACATCTTGAAATTTGCAGGCAAATGGATTGATCTAGAAAAAAATATAACGAGTGAGGTAACCTAGACCCAGAAAGACAAATAGCATGTGTACTCACTCATAAGTGGCTTTTAGATATGAAACAACAACAACAACAACAAAAAAAAAAAACGGCCTACAGCCCACAACCCCAGAGACCCTAGACAACAAAGAGGACCTTAAGAGAGGCATGCATGGAACTACATGGGACATAGAAAATGACAAGATCTCCTGAATAAATTGGGAGCATGGCATCATGGGAGAGGATAGAAGGGGAGAGAGGAGGAAGGGGGAGCACAGAAAAATGTATTGCTCAATAAAAATGATAAAAATAGTTGCTACTGCAAAGAGATACAATTCAGTTTTATGTATTTACCTCATATTACATAACATTGTGAATACCACTATCAATCATGGTGCTTCTTTCACAGATAAGGTGGGAATTTTCGTAAGTACAAGAATTTTTTTTTCAATTTGTATGATCGTTTTCATTTGTCAGAACGCACAGTCTAAGGACCTCAGCATATATTTTCAAGGATTGTCATCTTTGTTCTGTTTTCAGGGTGAGGGAAGTATAATTTAATTAATTAATATTAAGTTTTTTGTTTCAAAATTTCTTTCTAGTATTTGCTGAAAAGAAGCAGAATTCTGTTAGTGGATTTTTGCAGGCAATGAAATAATCATAGAAATTTTTCTTTAGTAAAATCATGTGACAAGTTACTCTGAATATTTATATGTTAAGTACATGTTATATTCTGTTGCTAAACTCAAAAAATTAATCATTTAAGGGATGCTTATAATATCAACACATTATGAGATGTACTCTCCATTTTAGTATTCAGTGAAGAACATGGTCTTTAGAATAATTTTCTAAAAACTCTTAATTGAAAAATGCACACAGGAGGGTTGGAGAGATGGCTCAGAGGTTAAAAGCTCTTCTAGAGATCCTGAGTTCAATTCCAGCAGCCTCATTGTGGCTCACAGCCATTTATAATGAGTTCTGGTGCTGTCTTTTGGTGGAGGCATGCCTGAAGGCAGAATTCTGTACACACAATAAAGAAATAAAAATATTTTTTAAACCTGCACAGTCCACTTAAATTTGGTTTGAAGTTTGTTGATAAATGACTGTTTTGAAAGATGAATTCTCCTTAAATATGCATTCATATAAGCATAGTCATATGCAAATATAGACACACAATACAAAGAACATGCTTGCTCATCTAGCGTTGCTTAGACTGAGATAATGGAGAGTCTCATCCTTCTCTGACCTCTTCTTTTCCAAGTTTATCTCATCAAATAGTCCATCATTGTCTCTAAGCCTCAGTGGAGGCAGAGGATTTAGCAGTTACTGCTGGTGTCCAGGCCAGGATGTGGTGGCAGCATCTCTACGACTGTCAGCCACTTTTTCATGGAGTCTGGGAAGCAAGGAGAAGCCCTGAGATGTCCCTGAATGTGGCTCACCACCCTCTGCTTCATGCTCACAACCTACCTCTGTGCCATATGCAAATAACTATATCTGTATGTATGAATGCATGCATGCATGTATGTATGTGTATTTAAGGGAACAGTAACCGTGATTGCATTACAAGGTTAGTGTACACCTGTGCTGGGAAAACAGTCCAGACATAAATTAAATTTGAAGGTTTAAATAGGGAAAACATAGTGAGAAAAAGCAGCAGACAGAACATACCCAGCATTTCTTCCAAGGCTCAGTGAACGCCTATTCTACATGTACTTCTCAAAGAGAGGAGGTTTATTAAAGTTTTTCTTTTTTATTTCTGAATTAGTAGATACTGGATCTTGACAGCTCTGAGCAATAGGAAGGAAATGAAATCTCCTCTTTCTGAGATGTTAGCAATAGCTACAAACGAGGGGCTGCTGAGATACCAAACCCATGTCTCAGAAACATTTTAATCTATGTCAAGATTCTAAAACACACACACACAACAACAACACCTGAAACTGAAGTCATTAAAGGGCCATGTTCTGCCAAGCTGTTGATGGAGCAGGAACATGGCCAGGTCCTTGATGTCAAGGACAAACCTTAGAGCTGTGGGAAGAGATGGAGAGAGATAGAGACAGACAATAAACAGAGGGACAGAAAGACACATGATACATTCCATTTAAGGAGGTTTATTTGTGAAAAGAAACTTACTTCTGATCTAAACTGAAGCTTCCCACATCCACCTTAGGGTTCATGCTGACTTAATTTATATTCAGGTACACACTGAACAAGCAATTGGGACGGTGCCACAGCCTATGAGAATCCCTGAACCATGTCTGCTGGGTGAGTGGAGGTCAGGAGGCGGGGGGGGGCACAGGAGATGAGCTGGGAAGGCATCGCACTCCGTTGAACTGGGGACACTGACAACAAGACACCCAGAGGACATAAGACAGACCAGTGGTGCCTGTACAAGGCCTGGGGCCACCAGCTACCTTGCCCTTACACGTGCTGTGCTGTTTGATTTCATGTAACAGTTCGGTGCACTGTTAACACTGGGTGTTACTAACAGTGAAGGCAGAGAAATGACAAAGCATCATCCCAAGCCAGCAGCATCCCTGATCCTCCCTGTGCTTCTGTAGGAGTTACCGTGTTTCCTTCCTTACAGTGGAGAAGCTCAGGGTCTCAGCATCTGCCTCACATCACACGATAGCACACAGTGTGTGTGCTTAACTGATGGGTGGGCACAGAGTGGTACCTGCCTGGTTCTGTGGGAAACACCATGTGCCCAGGAATTTATAGTTTCTGTTTAGATCACCCACAGTCTGCTTTGTATGATGTGCCATGGATAATATTAAGACAATATTTTTTGCATTAGTGAAACACTAATTTTGTCCACACTTGAAATGCAATCAACCACAAAAGAGACAATTTTGGAAAACTAATGGATTGTAATAAGATCCCTAAAAATACAGAAAGAAGTGTGGATGTGTTGGTGGTACCTACTAAAATCCTAGTTCCTTTGAGACTGGGGCAGGGGGATCAGCAATGAAATCAAGGCAAGTCTGGTGAGTGTGTGTGTGTGTGTGTGTGTGTGTGTGTGTGTGTAATAATATTGCTTCATTCGTAACTTGGAACTGCTAAAGGGAAGCATGAGGGAGAAGGTTGGGTGGAAGTACACTCCTTTATTTCCTGCACCACTGGGGAGACTGAGGCATATAGAGTTCTCAGTTCAAGGCCAGCCTGGTCTACAAAGCATGTTCTGCACATCCAGAAAATCAAAAAAAACCAAAAAGGAGATAAAAGAAGGCAAAAATTTATTTCTGACATAAATAGAGAATAAAAGATAATCAAACCCCTTGACGAAGGAACAGATTGTATAGCATCTACTCTGTGCCATTCTCTCCTGTCGGGTGGACTCACCATCAGATGCAGCTGCAGCCTGGGTCATATGGGCCAAGGGACAGCAGCTGGTTAAGTGCACAAGGCACAGGAGGCAAGTGACGTCATCCTGGCTGGACCCCGCTCATTCCTGGATCAAGAATTATTAATAACTCCCCTGTGGGACTTTAAAGAAGGATGTAACTAAGCCAGCTAGAGATGGTGATTAAACATCTGCCCCAGCCTCATCTACTGTTCAGTTTGTTAAAGTGCAAAGTCATAGCCAGTGTTAGCAATAGCCTGGAAATCAGCATCATGTGTAGGATTCTGGTTCAGCATGAGTCAGTTATTGTATATGCAGGCCCTTGTTCACTATACAGAATTCGATTCCCTCTCTACCCACTCCTCTCCCTCCTTCCCTTCCTCCCTCTCTCCCTCCCTCCCCCCTTTGTGTGTGTGTGTGCTCACATAAACTTTCAGTAGTTTTTGTAACAAGTTATCTTTCTTAGGTGTGGAGTCCAAAGCCTGGGGCTCAACTCCCCATCCTAGTATGTCACAGTCCGGCCCTGAGGACCGTCCTCACGTGCATTGTGTCCTCTCCCATCACGCACCCGTGTTCTGCTGCCAGTCAGAAGCCGTGTTCATTGGAACTGCAGTTAGTTTAAACGTTTGTTTCTTTTTGAATAGTGACCAAAGATTACAGAACAATGTACCAGTACAAAAGGCTTATATAAAAACGTGAATATTTATATTGCCATTATGTGGACAAAGTCACACTTCAGAAAGTCGCACCAGCCTTACACTGCAGACATCTGTGGTATGTAAACTGTGTAATTGACGATGGTATAAAACAGGGACGAAGATGGACCCAACTCCGCACTCTGATCCTGCAGTCAAATTGCTCTGAACTTTTTCTGAATCTTAAAGTTTCTGATGCTGTTCCCGTGCCATGATGGTGTTTCCTTTCCATCCCCTGAGCACACAGCATCCTCTGCTCATCAGGCCACTCTCCTGAGCTCAGCCCCCTCAGGTTGCCAGGGCTTTAGCTGCAGATGGAGCAGTGTCCTGACTCCTCCATATTTGGTCTAAGTGCAGCCCAGGGTGGACATTTTCAGGAGAGAGGAAAGAAATGGGGTCTTTCTTTGTTCCTGTTGGTCTGTGGCATCTGCATCAGTTGTAGGTGACAGAGGCTCTGTGGGACTCCAGGCTGTGTTTCGCACCTAAAACAGAGAACTCAGCACTGGTAGGACACAGATGTCTGAGGTGCTGAGGTGATCATGCTGTCAGGGCTTGGCCACCAGAAGATTCAGAGAATCCAGCATTTAATGCACAGAGAGGGATACATGCAGCTGCCAAGGGGGCAGCATTCCACCCCAATGTCACCTGCCTGTCCTACATATTGTTACTTCTGTGTCCTGCATGAACTCCTCCAGGTTGAAATGTGAAGACTTTGCTGAGTCCCAGAAATTGATTCATGAGGACCTTTGCTGGAGACGGGGAAAAAACTAACAGTTTCATTGAACTATCAAATCTGATGTAATTAACAAGTTATGAACCATGCCACAATGTGGATGCATCATAGAAATGCAATAGAAACAGTTTAAGGAGTAAGGGAGCTTATGCATGGTACAACCTGAGCACAAGTACACAGAACTGCCTGTTGTTCCTAGTGATGCACAGGCCATGGGAAACATGCTGCCACTGTCTGCACATCTCACCTGCATCTTTCTGGAGAGAATTTTCTAGGAAGTCTTTCTTTGTTCGTGTTCAAAGAGTTGAAGAGTAATCAGGGTTTGGTGAATTTCACAAATGTCATATTGCTATAGTGTCAGTTTTGACACAAAGACTGACAGCTTCTAGTTCTGAATCCTTCACCTATTCCACCCTACACTATTGTCCCCAGTAACTGTCTCCCGCCAAATAAGAATTCAGCTTCTATTTGTACATTTTTTCTCCAGAGAAGTAAATGTTGCAAGGAAGTAGCAATAAAGATATTTTTAGTAAAAAGATGTTTTCCTTGGTGCCTGAGCTAATAGTGCAACCAGTTTATAAATAATGTACACCTCTGTATGTTTCTTTGGGACTGAACGACTGCAGGACCAGGCAGGACAGAAACTTCTGTCAACAGATGACTAAATATTTCCAGAATTCAAATAACTAATAGAGAGTTGAAATTCCTTAACTGGTCACAGAAGGTCTGAATAACTCAGGTAAAGTATGTCAAGATAAGCCATAAAGATCAGTGAGTGGCGTTAACCTAAATTTCAAGATTATGTTTAATCAAGCATTTATTTAAATCATTAGAATCCTACAAAGTTATTGACAAGTACTAGCAAACATCTACAAGGGCTGACTTAGTGAGAAAAGAACATGGTGTTTTCCCTCTAAAACTTTATTTAAACATATGGAAAGTTTGAAAGAACCAAACCAGACTGGTGGACCTGACCTTCTGTGTGTTGGTGAACCTATTTGGAGCCTATTCCCTTGTGGACAGAGGGAATAAAGGGGCAGTACCTTTTACCCAGGTCCTTCAAGGTCATCTGTGTGCCGTGAGGCTGTAGGACATTTTTCAACAAGTCTTTCAGTTCTTTGAGTCACATATCCTCTTGGTCAGGAGGCCATGGAGGCTTCACTGGGAAGATACTAATCAGTGCAACATCTACAACACAGAGGGACAAGCTCCCGAAGTTTCCAAAGGAGGCCATGGTCAGAAAGGTCCTGATGGACACCCAAAACACATGAGAGGAGAGAGAGAGAGAAAACCACCCAATTATTTTATAATTTATTTTATTTTTTTAAAAAGAAATGAACTATCTTTTTTTTCACTTTACATACCAACCCTAGTTCCTACTCTCTACCCTCTTCTTGTTCCCTCCACCTACCCCCCACCTCACCTCCCTCCACTACTCAGAGAGTGTAAGTCACATTGATTTGGGGAAGGTCCAAGGCTCTCCCTACTGTATCTACAATGAACAAGCTATCCATCCAAAGAGAATAGTGGTATGGGAAGTCCTTCTGTCTATGTGTTGCTTTTATTGGTTAATGAATAAAGAAAATGCTTTGGCCTGTGATAGAGCAGAATAGAACTGGGGGGGGGAAACTAAACTGAATGCTGGGAGAAAGAAGGCAGGGTCAGGAGAACCATGTAGCCCCACCATAGCCCCCCGCCACACTATGTTGGAATGGGAAGAGCCACAAGGTAAAGCAGCCTTAGTCTTAGTAAGGACACTTAGCCATTTAACAGTTTAAGAAAAACTCCTGGACAGAAAAATATTTCAGAAACACAATAAAGACAGATTCAGATAAAAAAGACCTCTAAATGGGTCACAGTTTTGGATAAATGTCTGTAGGCTTGGGAGAGAGGAGAAAAAGAGTATAGAGAGTTATAAAAGGAAGTAAATAGTTTATAAAAATAAATAAAAAATTTTTAAGGAGACAGAGTATAGATAGTCATAGATTAAAAGGAGAAAAGAAAAACAAGCCACATAAGCCACATAAAGATGGAATATATACACAGAGTCTGGATTATGCATATTATTGTGTTTTCTTTGAATTTTTTGATTGTGTAGGAGCTAAGTATAGAAAGATAATTTATTGTATGGGCTGCTAAGCTAAACCAACCTACATATTTTAAAGGTATCTTGATTCCAAAATTTGGGCCTAAGGATTTGCTGCTTTGGAAAAGAGGTTCTTCTTTTGTTTCCACAGAAGATAAGAACCTGTGGATTGATTCTAGACTAATGTGGTTTGATGGACTAAGAACCCCTGAAAGGTTGCCATGAAACCCCCAAAAGATTACTTCGCTTAACAAAAACTAGGAAGCAGTTTAGAGAGAACTAAGCCCAACGTCCCTAAATTATTGTTTATAAATGTTTGTTTACATTTAAAGGGGGATACGATATAGATATGAATACTTTGCATCAGCATGGATGTTGGTTTATTTATACAAATTTAAGGTCTATTTTGTTACATGTGTATTTCTGCTCTTGATTAAGGTGTTGTGTTTGTGCAGTTCATTTAAAATATAATGTATAATTAAGAAATTCAGTTTAATAGATAATTATCTATAATAGTCAAGCTTGTGGTCATGTTAGTTAGGTTTTGTAAATATATAGAGATATATTTCAGTTAGAGAGATAATCTTCAAACCTTTCAATGACCTTCAGAATATGGCATTAAAATGTTTAAATTATTAACTTAAGAGTTTTCATGACAATGAGATACATCTGCTTCTAGCAGCACCAATTAATTCAAGAGGATGATGGGCATGAAAGAGGCTCCTTATGGGGTTTTCCAGCCATTTGGGCAAGAAACTGCTCTTTCTTGGACTGCTTGATGTTGTGCTGTATGAACTGGATATGCAGGACCCACAGAAAAATGACTGCTGAGGTTGCCTAAAGAAGGTGAGACAGTCCTTCAGGGTTCCTGATTCATGAAAGAGTCTGCCAGACACTTTGTATGACACAGAAGAATGTGATTGACAAACTACCAACACAGGTGGAACTGTCTTTAACATTTCCTGCTTCATGGAAAAGTCTGCAGAATACTATGGGCCTGTAGGCAGAAGATGAGTGTCTGCAGCATTACAGAAGAACTTTGGGTGACTGTCCAGGCAGCCAGATGTCTCTGTCAATTCTAGAGTTTTGGAAGTTGCTTAAAATGCACATCCTGTTTACTTAGGTAATATTATATCCTTCTGGAATCTTTGATGGCATTGAAGAAAAGATAGTTATAATTAGGGTTTTCCTTAGTTATGATAAAAGATAAAGTAGATATAAATATTATAACTGTAATTCTTGCTTGATATCTGTTTTGTTATATGAAATTTTATGATATTAAAGCTAAAATCTTTTTTATTTAAACAGAAAGGGGAGGTAATGAGGGATTTCCTTCTGTATGCTGTGATTACCATTTGTTTCCATGAAAGTTCTATGGTGACATTTAAGATATTCATCAGTTTGACAACATGGCAAGCCCAATTCAGGTACCCTCTGCTCTATAGCTTAGGGTCTTAGCTGGAGATCGTTTCTGGAAATTTCTCTAGTGACAGGTTTCTTGCTAGCCCCATAATGGCTCCCTCAATCAAAATATCTCTTTCCCTGCTCTCATCACTGTCCTTCCTCCGTCTCAACTATTCTGTTCTCTCCAGTTCTCCTCCCCCTCCCCTTCTTCCTCCATAACTCCTTCCATCCTCTCTACTCTTCCTATTCCAGTGTTCCCAATTTTGTCAGGTAATCTTGTCTGTTTCCACTTTCCAGGTGGATCTATATATGTTTTTCTTAGGGTTCTTCTTGTTACTTAGCTTCTGTAGGATCATGAATTATAGGCTCAATCACCTTTGCTTTATAGCTAGTATCCACTTATGAGTGAGTACATAGCATGTTTATCTTTCTGGTTCTCAGTTACCTTACTCAGGATGGTTTGTTCTAGTTCCATCCATTTACATGCAAATGTCAAGATGTCATTGTTTGTTTGTTTTTCCAATGAGTAGTGCTTTAATGTGTAAATGTGCCACATTTTCTTTATTCATCCTTTGGTTGATGGGTACCTAGGTTGTTTCCAGGTTCTGGCTATTATAAACAATATTGCTATAAACATAGCTGAACATGTGTCCTTGTAATATGATTGAGCATATTTTGGGTATATGCCCAAGAGTGGTATTGCTAGGTCCTGAGGTAGGTTGATTTTGAATTTTCACAGAAACCAATATACTGATTTCCAAAGTGGTTGTACAAGTTTGCATTCCCACCAGAAATAGAGGAATGTTTCCTCTACTCCACATCCTTTCCAGCATAAATTATCATTGGTGTTTTTGATCTTAGCCATTCTGAAGGTAGTATCTCAGAGTTGTTTTGAGTGGCATTTCCTTGATGGCTAAGGATGTTAAACATTTCCTTAAGTGTTTTTTTTTTTTTTTTTTTTTTGGCCATTTGAGCTTCTTCTGTTGAGAATTCTCTGTCTAGTTAGGTACCCCATTTTTATACTTGGGTTATTTGGAATTTTGATGCCTAATTTCTTGAGTTCATTATATATGTGGAGATCAGTCCTCTATTGATGTGGGGTTGGTGGTTATCTTTCTTCATTCTGTAGGCTGCCTTTTTGTCTTATTGACTGTGTCCTTTGCTTTGCAGAAGCTTCTCAGTTTCAAGAGGTTCCATTTATTTATTGTTGCTCTCAGTGTCTGTGCTACTGGTGTTCTATTTAAGAAGTAGTCTTCTGTGTCCATGCATTGAAGTCTACTTCCCACTCTCTCTTCTGTCAGATTCAGTGTGGTTGGATTTGTATTGAAGTCTTTAATCCATCTGGACTTGAGTTTTGTGCATGGCAATAGATATGGATCTATTTTCATTTTTCTACATGTTGATATCCAGCTATGCCAGCACCATTTGTTGAAGATGCTTTCTTTTTTCTATTGTATAATTTTAGCTTCTTTTTCAGAAATCAGGTATTCATAGGTATGTGAATTAATATCTGGGCCTTCAATTCAATTCCATTAGTCCTCTTGTCTGTTTATATGACAATACCAAGCTGTTTTCATTACTGTTGCTCTATAATAGAGCTTGATGTCAGGGATAGTGATGCCTCCCGAAGTTCCTCTATTGTACAGGGTTGTTTTTGGCTATCCTGGGTTTTTGTTTTCCCATATGAAATTGATTTTTGTTCTTTCAAGGTCTGTGAAGTATTGTGCTGGTATTTTGATGGGGAGTGCATTGAATCTATAGATTGCTATTGGCAGAATTGCCATGTTTACTATGTTGATCCTACATATCCAAGAGCATGGGTGATCTTTCCCTTTTCTGGTATCTTCAATTTCTTTCTTCAAAGACTTAAAGTTTTTGTTAAATAGGTCTTTCACTTCTTTAGTTATTGTTACCCCAAGATAGTTTATGTTATTTAAGGCTATTGTGAAAGGTGATGTTTTTCTGATTTCTTTCTCAACTTCATTATCACTTGTATATAGAAGGGCTACTGATTTTTTTTTGAGTTGATCTTGTATTCTGCCACATTACTGAAGGTATTTATCAGCCATAGAAGTTCCCTAGTAGAGTTTTTGGTTTCACTTATGCATACTATCATATCATCTCCAATAACAAAAGTTTGACTTCTTCCGTTCCATTTTGAATCCCCTTAATCTCCTTTTGTTGTCTCATTGCTCTAGCCAGAACTTCAAGAGCTATGTTGAACAAATATGGAGAGCATGGACATCTTCTTGTTCCTGGTTTTAGTGGAATCCTTTGAGTTTCCCTCCATTTACTTTGATGTTGACTGTCGGCTTGCTGTATACTGTTTTTATTATGTTTAGGTATGTTCCTTGTATCCCTGATCTCTCCAAGACCTTTATCATAAAGGGGTGTTGGATTTTGTCAAATGCTTTTTCAGCAACTAATTCGTTGATTATATTTTTTTCCTTTCAGTTTATTTATATGGTGGATTACATTGATAGATTTTTCATATGTTGAACCATCCCTGCATCTCTGGGATGAATCCAACTTGATGATAGTGGATGATGTTTTGATGTCTTCTTGGATTCAGTTTGCCAGTATTTTATTGAGTATTTTTTCATCTATGTTCATGAGTGATATTGGTCTGTAATTCTCTTTCTTGGTTGACTCTTTGTGTGGTTTTTTGTATCAGGTTAAGTGTAACCTCAGAAAAAGAGTTTGGCAATGTTCCTTCTGTTTCTATTATGTGGAACACTTTGAGGAGTATGAGTAGCTCTTCATGGTAATTTTTGTAGAAGTTTCCCTGAAACCATCCAGCTCTGGGCTTTGTTTGGTTGGGAGGATTTTGATGACAGCTTCTATTTCCTTGCAGGTTATAGGTCAATTTAAATTGTCCTCCAGGTCTTGATTTAATTTTGGTATGTGGTATATTTCCAGAAAATTGTCAATTTTTAAAAATTTTCCAATTTTGTGGAGTACAGGTTATTGTAGTATGACCTAATGATTCTCTGGATTTCCTCAGTGTCTGTTATTATGTCCCCCTTTTCATTTCTTATTTTGTTAATTTGGTTGTTCTTTTCCTGCCTTTTGTTTAGTTTGCATAAGGGTTTGTCTATCTTGTTTATTTTCTCAAAGAACCAGCTCTTTGTTTCATTGAGTCTTTGTATTGTTTTCTTTGTTTCTGTTTTGTTAATTTTAGCCCTCAATTTGATTATTTCCTGTCTTTTACTTCTCTTGGGTGACTCTGCCTTTTCTTGTATTCTAGAGCTTTCAGGTGTGCTGTTAAGTCACTAATGTGAACTTTCTCCACTTTTTAAATGTAGGCACCTAGTGCTATGAACTCTTAGAACTGCTTTCAGAGTGTTCCATAGGTTTGGGTACATTGTGCCTTCATTTTCATTGAATGCTAGGAAGTCTTTAATTTATTTCTTTATTTCTTCCTTGACCCAGGGCTGGTTCAATAGAGCACTGTTTAATTTCCATGTGTTTGTGGGCTTTCTGAAATGAGCATTGCCATTGAATTCTAACTTTAAACCATTGTGATCCAATAAGATACAGGGGGTTACTCCAATTTTTTTTGTTTCTGTTGAGGTTTGCTTTTTTCCTTTTTTTTTTTTTAACCTGAGTATGTGGTAAGTTTTAGAGAAGGTTCCATAAGGTGTTTAGATGGAATGTTCTGTTGATGTCTGTTAATTTCATTTGAGTCATGACATCTGTTAGTTCTCTTTTTTCTCTGTTAGGTTTCTGTCTGGTTGACCTATCCATTGGGGAGAGTAGGGTGTTGAAGTTGCCTTCTATTAGTGTGTGGGGTTTGATGTGTAATTTAAGCTTTAGTAATGTTTCTTTTAATATGTGGGTGTTATTTTATTTGGGGCATAGATGTTCAGGATTGAGAATTCATCTTGATGGATTGTTCCTGTTATGAGTATAAAGTGTCCTTCTCTGTCTCTTTTGATTGATGATTCTGGTTCTTGTCAATGAAGAAACCTATTTCTTTCATTTGCTACTTTAATCTCTTTACTTCATTCTCAATAATTTAACTTTAGATATAGCACTCCTGTTACATGTCACATGTAAACGTTGCATCCATTATAGAGTGTGGGAACAAATCAGTCCCAAATCAAAATGGCAGCACCAGCTCCCTCCCTCTCCTAAAGACTGCCGCCCTGACTGTCCTGACTTCTGGGAATGACTTCCTCTCCACGGGTCATCGAAGAACACTTGTCCTCTTCCTGCACCTAGTGTGACTCTTGGTGAACACCACGCTGAAGTTCCCAGAGAACAAAGCGATACACGTGTTAAATATTGACCAAAAAATTCCCCCAAAAGTCGGAAAACAAACAACAAACAAACAAAGAAAAATTCTACAAGGCAGGTCAACTGATTAGATCTCCCATGAAGTTCTTACGGAGGCTTAGAACCTTAAGACATAAAGCCAAATGACCCCGACTGTCATTGGGCCCTTAGGAGTCATTCATTGCCAGCTTTAGTTTCTGAGCCAGCATCCTGTCTCTGCCTATCATTTCAAACCTTTTGGAATGTACTTACTTATCAAAATGATAACACCCACAAACTAAAATCTTTCCATGTCACCAGACAGCATCTGAGAACAATGGCAGAGATTTTCCCAATTT
This sequence comes from Ondatra zibethicus, assembly GCA_004026605.1. Classification (NCBI taxonomy): domain Eukaryota; kingdom Metazoa; phylum Chordata; class Mammalia; order Rodentia; family Cricetidae; genus Ondatra; species Ondatra zibethicus. The sequence goes on from PVIU01018000.1 coordinate 24,093, forward strand.
GATATAACGTGAAACCCTGATGTCTCCATGGTGTAGTTAAAAAATGCCTATAGTTATGACTTATGACTTAATTGTGCTTTGTAAGTTTCCACGAAACTTTGGAACATGTCTACCTGAGTCCATGTTCCTGGGCCATGGTCACTCACATTAAGCTCAAGCATAAGCTGTACCTCATTCCCTTGAAGCGAGAGCTGTATTTGGTTTTGAGGGATACATGAGTGCATCTATTTGCAAATACAGCTGTGCTGAACATTTGACACCCTCCTGGACACTTGTACGATCTGGACTTGAATTTCTTTGGAACACTGTTTTTATTATGTCATAATAAAAGAGATGAAAGGCTAAAACTGTATTGTGCTCTTTATTTTTATGTAATTTTGAATATGCATAAATTATCAAGAAAACACACAATTCAGTATACCATTTATCTCCATTCACGTCTTGTTGACTTTGTTAGCCACCTGTTTTTCTAACTCATTCTATCTCTTAACAGTTGAATAACTCATGACCATTTATTTCTCAATATGGCATAATTTTTTAGCAAGACTATTGTCATTTTAAAATCTCAAATGATTTCAATAGATTTAAACTATTTTTCATGAGACCCATCTCTTCTTGTGTACTTGTAAATTTAATATAAAATTCTTCTGAGACTCTGTATTGCTCACCTGGAATGCATTTGACTTTGATTCTAGAAGTTGCTACTGGTGTGTGTATGAATGAAGACATACTCCCATGTAGCTCCTCAGGTCTCTTGATGAGGGAAATCAAACACTAATTACTAATAAAAGACATTTATGGTATATATGTTTACACTCTTTAGCTATCAAAATAAGTGAAGGAAAATTACTGATGAGCATAGCATGCATCATGAAATGTTTGTTGCCTACAAGCATTATTGTGGGTGATTTGGTGATGCCCAAGAAGGATTTTAGCATATATATATATATATATATATATATATATATATATGAGTCAAAAATATTTCAATACTCCCCAAAATAAAATTTAAGACACAGAAAAAGTCTATTTCTAACAATATTAAACAGCCACTATCAACTTCATAAACTATAATATCAACAAGATACAAATAAAGATTGTGAATGTACAAGAAGGATATCAATAAGGATATTTTCAAATAGAGAAGTAATTCTTAAAAAGGTATGACCTTGCAACAATGCATGAGAAAAACATCAGCGTGAGACCTGGAACAAAACATGTGTGGAGACACAGGAAAGAAACTATTGAGTCCAATTACTTTACTGTTTCTTGAAAGAGGGGTTTAACACCCAACAACTTCTTCAGAGCCTCTGTGACATTCTTATTCCGCAGACTGTAGATTAGTGGGTTCAACAGAGGGGTGAGTATTGTGTAAAACACAGACACCACCATATCCTTCTCAGGGGTGTGGAAGGAGGCAGGGAGCATGTAGGTGTAGACAGCAGCACCATAGAAGAGGATGACCACAGTCATGTGGGAGGAGCAGGTGGCGAGGGCCTTCTTCCTGCCCTCTGCCGAGTTCATCCTGAGAACTGTGAGGAGGATGGATGAGTAGGAGCTTGAGATGACGGTCACAGGGATGAGGAGCATGAGCACACAGCACAGGTACATGAGGGTCTCATAGAGCCAGGTGTCTGAGCAGGAGAGCTTAGTCACAGCAGGGACCTCACAGAAGTAGTGATGGATTTCCCGTGATCCACAGAATGGGAAGGTCATGGTGACAGGGGTGAGCATGAAGCCATCCAAGGATCCCAGGAACCAACAAACAGACATCAGGAGGAGACACACCCTGCGGTTCATGAGGACAGGATAACGGAGTGGATAGCAGATGGCCACATAGCGATCATAAGACATGGCAGCTAAAAGGAAAAATTCTGAACCTACTAGTGTCAAGTATAGGAACATCTGCATCCCACAGGCAGCAGCGGAGATCCTGTGGCTTCCCAGGACCTGGTCCATGAGCATCTTGGGCACAGTGACAGAAATGTACATCATGTCCATGAGGGACAACTGGCTGATGAAAAAGTACATGGGTGTGTGGAGGCGGGTGTCAGAGTGTATCAGAAGGATCAGGAGGCCATTGCCAGATAGGGCCATCAGGAAAACCACAAATGTGACCACAGCAAGCAGAGTCGGGTATTTGGATTGACTGAAGAATCCTACCAGGGTGAAGTCTGATTCTCCAGTGTAGTTGTTAATCCAGATGGTGATGTTCATGGGTGTCTCTTAGGCAACCAGCAATGGTTTGGTCTTAGTGGCAGCTTACTGATGTGTGCAAAGGCTTGGCGGACTGAGAATATTCCTTGGGCCAGTAGATCTGAGAATGATAATCTACCTATAATAAGCAAATTAAAAAAGCAAGAATTCACACCTGTGATTAGAGCTATCACAAGTCAGACTAGAGCTACTGCAGTTCATGGTCATGGTCTCTCCTGATAAAAACTGGGGTCCTCTGTCAAAAAGTTCTTGATTTTGCAGGATAATTTTTTGCTAGTAGCAAAAATAGTGAATCACTGTGCAAAACAAAGAAGCAAAAACCAATGTGAGTCAAATGCAAATAAGCAAACACATTATTAAGAATGTTAATGAATAAAGTATTTAAGAACCATTTCAGATTTGCTTTTAATATTAGCACACTATGAGAGATGCAGTCTCCACTTTCATATTCATTGAAGAATGTGGTTTTTAAAATAATATGGTAAGAAATATTCACTGAAAAATGCACACAGCCCATTTAAAATTGAATTTGAAGTTTCTTACATATACTTGTTTTAATATGTAAATGGTCTTTAAATATACATTCTTATAAAAGTAGTCATTTGAAAATATAGGTACAACAATAGAGAGAACATGTTTGCTGGGGCTGGAGAGATGACTCAGTGGTTGGGAGTGCTGGCTGCTCTTCCAGACGACCGGGGTTCAAGTCCCAGCACTCACAGTGCAGCTCACAGTTGTCTATAATTCTTGTTCCAGGGTATCTGCCACCCTCACACACATAGACATACTGCATGTATGGCAGAACACCAGTGTACATAGAATTAAAATAAAAACTATTTTAAAAAGGGAAAGAACATGATTACTCATCTAATGCTGCTTAGACTGAGATAATGGGAAGTCTCAGCCTTTTCTGGCTTCTGATTCTCCAAGTTCATGTCCTCTCAGGTCCACCACTGTCTCTAAGCCTTAGCAGGGGGAAGAGGATTTATCAGTCACTGCTGGTGTTCAGGCCCGGGTGTGGCAATAGCATCTCTATGGACAGTCAGCCAATTGTTCATGGAGTCTGAGAAGCAGAGAGAACACAGCCCTGAGATGTCCCTGAATGTGGTTCACCATTCACTCTGTTGCACACTCACAGCCTGTCTCTGTGCTTGATGTAAATATATACATCTGTATGATATATGTATGTTTGTATGTATGTATTTAAGGAAACTGTAACCGTGTTTGCAACAAACAAGGTCAGTATCCATCTGTGCTAGAAAAATAGTGCATACGTGAATTAAATTTGAAGGTTTAAATAGGCACACCACAGTTAGAAACAGCAGCAGACAGAACATACCCAGCCTTCTGAAAAGACCCAGTGAATGCTTCTTCCACATGTGCTTCTCAAAGAGAGGAGATTTTTAAAAGTTTTTTTTCTGAACAAGTAGATACTGCATTTTGATAGCTCTACACAGTAGGAAGGAAATGACATCCCTTCTTTCTGAGATGTTAGCAATAGTTACAATGTAGGGGTTCCTAAGACACAAATCACAAGTCTCAGGAATATTTTACTTCTATGTCAAGATTCTACAAAAAAGGACAAAAACCCACCTGAAACTGAAGTCCTTAAAGGCCCATGTTCTACCAAGCTACTGATGGAGCAGAGAACATGGCCTGGTTCTTGATGACTTCATATAAATGTCAGAGAGTCCCAAACCTATGGGAGGAGGTGGACAGAGCTAAAGACAAATAGACAGAGGGATGGGAAGACACATGCCAGATTTCCATTTTAAGAAGCCATATTCATGAAAGGAAATTTACATCAATTAAAAACTGATGCAGGCCGGTACCTGCTGAACCCAGGTTATATTCATGTACACAGTGGACAAGAACCTCAGAGCGTGCCACAGTCATGGGGAATCCCTGAACAGTGTCTGCTGGGTGAGGAGACGTCAGGAGGCAGGTGAGGCACAGGACGGTGAGTTGGGAAGGCAGTTCACTCTGTTAATTGGGGGACAATGACAACAAGGCAGCCAGAGACCATGTGACAGAAAAGTGCTGTCTGCACATGGCACGGGACCAGCAGCTTGCTTGTCCTTACAAGTGCTGTGCTGTTTGATTTCATGTAACAGCTCGGTGCACTGTTAACACTGGGTGTTACTAACAGTGAAGGCAGAGAAATGACAAAGCATCATCCCAAGCCAGCAGCACCTGTGATCCACCCTGTGCTTCCATAGGTGTCACCGTGTTTCCTTCCCTTACAGTGGAGAAGCTCAGGGTCTCAGCATCTGCCTCACATCACACAATAACGCTCAGTGTGTGTGCTTCACCTATGGGTCTGCACAGAGTGGTGCCTGCCTGGTTATGGGAAACGCCATGTCCCTAGGAACATCGTGTTTCCATTTAGGTCACCCACAGCCTACTTTATGTGTTGAGCCATGAATAAAGTTAAGACAATTATGTTTTCATTACTGCAACACTAAATTTTGCCCACACTTGAAATGAAATTAACCACAAAAGAGACAATTTTGGAAAACTAATGGATTATAATATGAACCCTAAAAATACAGAAAGAAGTGTGGGTGTGTTGGTGATGCCTACTAAAATCCTAGCACTTGTGAGACTGGGGCAGGGGGATCAGCAATGAAATCAATGTAAGTCTGGTGTGTGTGTGTGAGAGAGAGAGTATGTGTGTGTGTCTCTGTGTGTAATAATATTGCTTCATTCGTAACTTGGAAGTGCTAAAGGGAAGCATGAGGGAGAAGCTTGGTGTGGAGGTACACTTCTTTATTTCCTGCACCACTGGGGAGACAGATCATATAGAGTTCTCAGTTCAAGGCCAGCCTGGTCTACAAAGCATGTTCTGCAATCCAGAAAACCAAAAAAAAAAAAAAAAACAAAGAAGAGATAAAAGAAGACAGAAATTTATTTCTCCACATGAAAATGAGAGAATAAATGACAAAACAAACCCCTTGAAGGATGAACAGATTGTGTAGCATCCACTCTGTGCCGTGCATTCTCTCCTGTCGGGTGGACTCACCATGAGATGCAGCTGCAGCCTGGGTCATATGGGCCAAGGGACAGCAGCTGGTTAAGTGCACAAGGCACAGGAGGCAAGTGACATCATCCTGGCTGGACCCTGCTCATTCCTGTATAAAGAATTGCTAATAAGTCCCCTATGGGACTTTAAAGAAGGATGTAACTAAGCGAGCCAGGGATGGCGATTGAACCTCTGCCACAACCTCATCTACAGTTCAGTTTTGTGAAAGTACAAAGCCATAGCCAGTGTCAGCAATAGCCTGGAAATCACCATCATAAGTAGTATTATGGTCCAACATGAGTCAGTTACTGTTTATCTGCAGGACCTTGTTCATTATACAGAATCTCATTCCCTCTCCACCCAGTCTGTGTGTGTGTGTGTGTGTGTGTGTGTGTGTGTGCTTTTATAAACTTTCAGTAGTTTTTGTGAGATGTTATCTTCCTTAGGTGTGGAGTCCAAAGCCTGGGGTTCAATGTCTGTTTCTAGTATGTCACAGCCCAGCCCTAAGGACCCATCCTCATGTGCATCGTGTCCTCTCCCCATCACACACCCCTGGGTTCTGCTGCCAGTCAGAAGCCGTGTCCATTGAAGCTGCAGTCAGTTTAAAAGTTAGTTTCTTTTTGGATAGTGACGTGAAGATTACAGAACAATGAACCAGTACAAATGCTTTAGTTGAAAATGTGAGTATTTATATTACCATCATGTGGACAAAAGTCACACTTGAAAGTCACACCAGCTTTACACTGCAGACATCCATGAAGTGTAAACTGTGTAGTTGATGATGGTATAAAACAGGGATGAAGATGAATCCAATTCCACACTCTTGATCTTGCAGTCGAACTGCCCTGAACATTTTCTGAATCCTAAAGTTTCTGATTCTGTTCCCACATCATGGCGGTGTTCCCATTCCATCTTCTGAGCACACAGTGTCCTCTGCTCATCAGGCCACTCTCCTGAGTTCAGCCCTCTCAGGTTCCTAGGGCTTTAGCTGCAGATGGAGCAGTGTCCTGATTCCTTTCACACTTGGTCTTAGTGCAGGCCCAGGGTGGACTTAGGAAGGGATGGGAGAGAAATGGGGTTTTCCTTGTTCCTGCTGGTCTGAGCCATCTGCATCAGCTGCCGGTGACAGAGGCTCTGTGGGGCTCCAGGCTGTGTCCAGCACTAAGGCACCTAACTCTGCACTGTTAGGACACAGGTGTCTGAGGTGCTGCATGGTGTCAGGGGAGGGACACCAGTAGATCCAGAGAATCCAGTATCCAATGCACAGTGTGGGTACATGTAGCTCTTTAGTAGACAGCATTCCATCACAATGTCACCCACCTGTCCTACAGATTGTCACTCCTGTGTGACCAATGTCTTACATGAATTTCTCCCGTTCGAAATATGAAGACTTTGCTGAGTTCTGGCAACTAATTCATGAGGACCTTTGTTGAAGAAGGGGAAAATAACAGCTTCATAAGTGTCAGGGTCCATGGCTAGCCAGGACCATAAATTATTTCTCTCTGGACTAGACCCCAACATAAACTCTCTCTAGATTGGAGTGGAGGTGTGGGAATAAAGACACAACTCACATGACTTTTTATCGGGCGGGAGATTCTCAGTGATCACTCATGAAGTCCTGAGTTCACATCCTGAAGAATTTCTCTCACTTTATTCTCCAAACAGTTTTTATACCAAAACATAAACTGAGGGGTAAATACATTAGCATTCTGTCTCCTAGGTAACCAGGTGAATGGCTTTTGGTCACGTCCAAATCTACCTGTCTGCTATTTATGCTAGCTGTCACGTAAGTTTGAATCAGCATCTCTATCAGGCATCCTCCAAATTACAAAGAAAGGAGCAAAACAACATCCTGACCTTTTGTTAGGTTAGCGACAGCCTGTAAGTTTATGTGACTGCTCCAGATACTAGCCATGGCCTGAGAACATTGTCACACCATGTATAAATATGGGCTTAAAATCCACTCTCTCTTATTAATTTTAATACAGCTTGTGTTTCTGCAATAGGACAGAATGATCACGCCTGGCTTGGGCAAAGACCTCTTCAGTTACCCAAATTTTCCCATCTTTGGAACAGGCATTCATATATGCAAGCGCCTGTCTTAGACATCTGGAGAGAAGACACTTCAAATCCGTCATTGACTGCTGATCTCTGTCAAAAAAAGAGATTTATGGAGAAAGATAATTTTTGGGCTCTGTATCTTGGAGCTATTCTTTCTTGTCAGGATAAATTATAATGCATTATGAATAATCGTGCTCCCAATGGCTATAGTCTCCTATTTAAAGGACAAAAGTATCACCTGAGTTGAGAATGCTTCTTCAGCTAGTTTAGAGCAACTCTTAAATCTTTTACATTGTATCAAAATCTAAAATTCTTAACATATGCATTAACTTCCAACATTTATTGAGTGTGTCAAACTTTTCTCAGCAGTTGACAGATCAATATCATAATTCTTAGCATTGTTGGTCAATACCAACTTTTCCAAGTCTCTTTGTCAGTACCATAATTCTCACCATTGTCAGTCAATACCAATTTTTCCAAATCTCTTTATGTCAGTACCATGATTCTCAGCATTATTGGTCAACACCAACTTTTCTCAACATCTTATATGCAGTTGCAAATATCAGGTCAATACTAGTAAGAGTACAATGACATTGCTGTTATCAAATACCAGTTCCAGTCTCTGAACAGGAGTTAAACCCTTAGTCTGCCCCCTTCTTAAGTGAAGAGGAGTTTCAATCATTTTTTATTTTGAGTCTTTTTTTCCTGGGGGGATCTTAGGTCTTCAGTTCTTAGGTTCGATATTTTAATCAAAATGAGTTCTGTGTCCCAGAGATTAAAACAGTCAAACATTCATTCTGCATCTCAGCTCCAGTGCAAACAGGATTCAAACTGCAGAAAACTGTAGTCATCGTGGTCAGGTCATCTCAGCAGGGCCTCTGGGTCTGTGTGTTCCAGGTGTCTGGACGCAGCTCAGCATCTGTCCTTCAGAGCAGCATGGCACCCTGAAGTACAGAGTGGAGGTAGCATGTTCTGCAATCAGGCATTCCTCTCTGTGGGGGCAGAGAAGACTGGACCATGGACTCTTCTCCAACTCCTTTCTCTATCTCCTATGACATCAGGTCTGCCACTCCTTTATTGTATATGCAGTCATCTCATCCAGCTTTGTTTTCTTTCGTGAAAAAATAAACAAACACATACTTGACCCCATATATGTAGGTTGGGTCATTTTATAATTCATTGCAAGGGCTTTTTTACCTTGCCTTAGCAAAGGTCACCTTGGTGCCATCATGTCAGATCTGTCTGCAGCAGTTCTGGCTGCAACTTTTATCCTCATAAGTTGTTTTTAAGGACTGTATCACACTCCACAATTTCTTTTTATTATTAAACATATATGCAGTTCTTCCATTGGAAGAGCCATTTGTAAAATTTAGCATAACATCCTTTAAAGGATCTTTAGCTATAACACTGGCAAAATACCATTGTGCGCATTGCAGCAATGATTATCTGGGAAAGATTATTACTCTGGCCTTTAAATTGAGCAAATACAATTGTCCAAGAATCATATCTTAAAATTATTAATTAATCTATTGCTTAGTATAAGAAACATTGATCATAGTCAATTCTTTGCTAAACTATCTATTAGATTTTATCCTGCTCTTTTGTATTAGACAAGCTACTGCTTTAAATTAAATTTAATATCTTAGCTGGCAAAACCAGGAAGGTATAGCCATAAAAAGCATTCTGTTTTCCATAAAACTGCTGTATAATAAGTTTTGTACTTAATACACACACTTGCTATAGCTGAATCATAATTAATATATTGTACTTGCTAATTATTGTATAGTCTACCTGTTGACCTATACTCCCCTTGCTTGAGTACCTGTTTGGCAGCTTCTATAAGCTCTCTATTGGAAATTGGCTCATTGCTCCCTTTAAGAATCTTAGTTTGTATCTCAAAATCTCCCATAATATTATAAATAAGACTTAAACCATTGAATATCTAATTAAAAGTTTGTAAGCTATCCTTCTCTTAAGTTGCAAGTCTGTCTAGTTGATAGGAAAATGGAAAAAGACAGCATATTAACTAATGATACTAGCCTAATTAGACAACAATATGTAGAAGAATGAAAATAGATCCATATTTATCTCTATGCACAAAACTCAAGTTTAAATGAATTAAAGACTTCAACATAAAACTAACTACATTGAACCTCACAGAAGAAAAATTTAGAAGTAACACTTGAATGTACTGGTACATCCCAAACACAACCTCAGTGGCATAGACATTGAGAAAAACAATTAATAAACCAGATCTCCTGAACTGAGAAGCTTCTGTGTAGCAAAGTATATAATCAACAAGACACAATATCAGTGTGTAGAATGGGAAAATATCTTTACTAACCACTAATCCACTCCAAAAACATATGAAGAACTCAGGAAGTTAGTCATCAAAGGAACAAATAATCCAATAAACCAAAAGATCTCAACAGATGAACTTAAAATGACTGAAAAACACTTAAAAATGCTCAAGCATAACATCCTTTAGCCATTAGAGAAATGCAAATCAAAACAACTCTGAGGTTCCATCTTATCCTTGTAAGAATGAGCAAGATTAGAATATTGCTAACAACTTATGCCTCACTCTGTAGGATCACTTCAATAGAGTATCATGAACTAGTGCTACCAAAGGGAAATCAAACTTATTTTGAGGATTTATTTTAACCTAATTTGTGAAGTAAGTCTGAACCTATATGGGCTAAGGATTCAACTTGGGGCTTTTAGAATCTCAGAGATAAAATCCATGTGATGATTACCCAGAAACAAATTGACTATAATGTGGTAAAATCTAATCTGAGACACTTGGACTCCCTTTACCCTGAGGATAATGTGACACTAAGAGGTTCTGTGCTTCATCAAATGGCCTCATCGCCCAAGTCAGTCCCAATGATCAGGAAGAACATGGGGAGGGATCCTACTGCCTCCAGCTCCAGCTATGGGACCAGCCATCCCTCAGGCATCCAATCCTCTGTGCACTCTACCTAAAAGGAGAAGAAGGATGTTTCAGTTATTATTTGGTCAAAATTATGTGAAATGATGGGTGGTCTTACAATGCTGATTCCAAGGCTTCAAATAGATGACTGTGCACACATTAAAGAGTTCATGAGTAAGAACTTTTTTTCAAGAACTGCCATATGGATGCACATTCATGTGATTGAATTGTGAATGTGTAACTGTGGTTCTCAGTGTGAGCATCTGTTTACACGTTTATGGATTTTGTTTTAAACAGATATGACATGGTCTCTCTCATCTGTGGATCCTAGTGTTGAATCTTTCGAATTCATGTTTAATTTAGTGGGAAGGGAGAGGAAAGTCTTAGGGGAGAGGTAAGAGTAGAGTATGGTGACACAAAGGACAGAAGAGTGGTGGGGAAGGACTTTGTAGTAGGGAAAGGGATGAGAGTGAGGGCAGAGAGGGAACATCTAACTCTAAGAATGTCATAGTGAAAAGTCTCTTTTTACTCTTCTTTATGTATTGATATGGTTGTACATGTTCTACACAAGAGACATGGCTCCCAGAAACCATGCACTGCCCAACATCCCAGTGCCAGGTGGGGGCTAGGTTTGGTTGACTTGTTTCTCATGCCTGTCCTGCAGACTCTCAAAATTACGCAGGCTGTGGCCATGGCTCTTGGTTACCTCCTAGAACTTGATGATAAGACCTTATTGCAGAAGACACCACATAGACGGTTCACAAGGCATGAGAAAAAGAGTTAGTCATGACAGGAAGTGTCTCCCTGCTGGCTAGCTTCCACAGTTCCAGTTGTAGATGTCTGCTGACTTCTCTGCCCCTGAAGCCTACATGGCACCTCATGCACAAAGAAAGCCAGTTAACAGGGAGGACGGTGAGTACAGCTGCATCTCTCCATATCCTGTGACCAGAATGTACAGTGTATTAAGACTATGGATTTTGTCCCGGTGACTGTAATATAAATATCCACGTTTTCCCTGAAGTCATTTGTACACATAGATTGGTCTGTAATTCTCATGTCACTATTTACAGTGAAATAAGCATTCAGACTGGATACAGCTCTACAGATCATTGCTTTTGAGTGACAGTAGAATACAGGAATGACGCAATAGGGAGAGGACAAGATGGCAGATGAGGGATGGGGACTCTGGGTCAGTCTGCTGGACACTAGTAAGGGCAGTGTCTATGACTAACAAGGTTCAGAGTCCACCAGTGAAAACTACTGGAAGTTTGTATGAATACACACACATACACACACACACACACACAAACACACACACGAGAGAGAGAGAAACAGAGAGAGACAGAGAGACAAGAGACAGAGACAGAGAGAGAAAACAAACTCTGAGAACTGCCCCGGGCGATGGCCATGCATTACCTGACGTATGTATCTCATGCTTGATATTTATCTACAAAGTTCAAATTTCAGATCATTGTTAATTCTAGCTACAATTACACTTTTACTAATCCGGGAGATTAAAAAGACACAAGGAGAAAAGCACAGCTGTGTAATGGAGATGTCTCTCAGCTTTTTTTGGCTCTATTAATTACATCTTCAAAGTCTCCAAGGAACATTATTGACAAACACCCCCATGACATCCCTTAATGATCAGAGCCTAGTCAAGGATGACATCACTCCCCTGATATTCCTGTGCCCTTAACCAGCCACTGCCCCTTGACCCAAGTAACCAAGGCTGCCAGCAGCACCTGGGGTGAGTTGGAGCTGAGAGAGACCACACAGCACTCACTGTGCCCAATTCACATTTGCTTTCTGAATTTTCTAGGAGTTCCTGACAATATTCCTCTGTGTTTCCTCTGTTTTTTTTTTATAATTTTCTGCAGAAAACAATATGCACTTTCTCCCCAAAACTTCAAGTACTATTTACTTAATGCAACAGACTTAGCATGTTTTATTCCCAGTTACTCAGAAGAACATGTATGCTGCCTTCTAGTTAATCTTAGGGTGTTCACTACAGTCATGGGACTGCAAGCTTACAGAGTGTCACAATGACACTAAGAATTACAAGCTCATGCCATGTTTTCCATGATTAAAGGGGCAGGGCATTGTCTAGACTGAACTGCAGACTACAGAGGGGAGTGGGTGTCTAAGAATACTGAGGCAGGGGCATGCTCTTTGTCCCCGAATCTGGTGAGATGTACATCTCTGGTCGGTTGTTTCATATTTGGTCCGCACTCTGGAATCCGAGTTTCCCTGTGAAAACGAAAGAAATAAGGTAAGTGACTCAGACTCCAGGGGAGATGTGCTGTAGGACGGCTTCAGAACCGACTCTGATGCTGCTGCCTCCAGTATCTTGGGGTCACTCTACCAGTGCTGTGAGCAACTCCAGTGTGAGGCTGCATCTGGCTGTCCCCAGGAGATGCAAACTGGAGGGGCGGAACAGGACTGAACAGGCTGCAGTCACCATGTGTGCCCCAGGCACCGTGTTCCTAGTTCCCCTGGTGTCCTGGGTGTCTTGATGTGGGAAACTCCCATTTGACAGAGTGCAGCACTGAGTTGACCAGCACAGCCCCTCAGCTGCTCCTGACCTCCATTCACCCTAGTGTTTAGGTTTCCATATGTGGTGGCCGCTACCCTGGCCTCAGATCTACAGTGTCCACAAAAAAAAAGGTCTGGTTTCTCTGCAGTGCTTTGGAAAATTTAAATATTGAGCTTATGTTAGTTCCCATCTGCCAAAGAAACTTGGGTGGAAAGGAAATCTGCCATCCTGTCTATATCTGCTTCTATTTATCATCTATCTATATGTCTTTCTACCCAATTTTTTGCAAAATGCCTCCAATTTGTTCAAAATTTTAAGGAAGTCATCAGGAACCTGCCCCTTTGTGAGCATCACAGACAGGAAGGGTTTTTAACTGGTCCATTATCAGGATTTGCTTAGGGAACTCTCGCAAAAGTGTAAACACCTCTGCAGCTGGCAGATCTCCCTGCTCTCTCCTTGCCCTATAGTCACAGCTAAACTCTTCTCAGGCAGAGAAGATATTTGTGTTGTGCTGGTAAGAGCTACCATAACTCAACAGCTACCGTTTTGGGGGAAAAAAAGATTGAAAAGGGGCTAGATGTGTGGATCTACAGTAAAGAGTACTGGTTGCTCTTGCAGAAAACCCACTTCAGCTCCCAACACCCACATGACAGCTCACAACCATCTGTCACCGTTTCTAGAGGATCTGAATCCTCTTCTGACCTTCTTGGGCAACAGTGACATGTGTAGCGCATGCGTGCACGCATGCGCGTGCTCACGCATACATACACACACACACACACACACATTCATACATGCAGGCAAAACACACATACATACTAAAATAAATACATACAATTTTTTCAGGTTGAAAAATTCAGTCTGTTTAAGGAGAAGCCATGACATAAGCCTTTGCTGGCTTCAGAAAGACTAGGTATATTTTGTGCCTGTTGCTTTTACTCATTTTGCAGCTGTGAAAAGACTTGACTTTGTCATATTTACCTGTTGTCCAGCACAGACTGGCAGGAGCCTATTTAAGCATCATCAAGTTCAAAGTCTCCTTGGCTTATGTTCAGAGTCCAGTGCAGAGCCAGGCTGTGAGCGTGGAGCACATTGAGCAGGGAGCCCAGGTCAGAGACGTCTCAGCGCTGCTCAGCTCTCTCTCTGCTTCTTGGATCCCAGGATCAGGGACTGTGACAGCCCACGAAGCAGATGGTGCTGCAAGCACAGCGTAGCATTGCCTGGTGAGCACAGTCTCCTCTGAGGTCCTGTAGAGTTAGAGCATGCGCTTGGGATTGTGAGGCAGTGAACTTGGAGAAGCTGAGATTTTACAACAGTGAATTTTTTTTCCTGCTTCTGACAATCAGGGTTAAATGTATAAATATGTTAAGTATTCCTTTGTAAATTTCTAAGTTCATATGAGTGTTTTTCTAAACATATTTAAAATTTTATTCGTTTGTAAACATATAGAAAATTTCAGATCCAAAGTCTTCTTTAAGTAGGCTGTAAACATTATTTGTTTGAAATTTTCTTCCTTATTATTTTGAAAACCAAATTCTTAAATATGTTCATGATATTTAAACTATAGAACAAAAGTAATGTATTCTATAATACAGTAAGAGTACCCATCTCTAAGATGGCTCCAGGACAGTGAGATACCAATACTGTAACAGTTTGTTTGCTCAGCTAGCTTTACTCTGGGATATTGAGAGAACTTCCTTTGTTTTGCTTTATTTAACCTTGACAAACCAGAAGTCTAAGTTATCATCATCACCACCACCATCATCATCAGTAGCATTATTTTAGGCAGCAGATGGAGGAACAACAGGGTTGAGTGACAGCTGGGCTGGGGGCAATATTTGGCTGCTGAGTGGGCTTCTTGCCCCAAGCCTCTTAAGGTTCTGAGCATTGGTCCTGCTTGTGTGAAGGCGAAGCTTCTTCAAGCAGCAGAGAAATTCTCAGAGGAGCCAGATCTTGGGGCTTGAGAAGATCCACCTGTTGAAATTTCCTCCTTAAATTATACCTTTTAAGCATGTTTTTATATAAAATATATCTCAGAGTTTTTAAGATTCTAATTGCATTCTTACTCCATGGAGGTCAAGGCTCATTTTAAAACCAAAACTTTCAAATAAATTTTGATTTTGAGTTCTTTGACACTGGATCACTGTGTTAGCATGGGGCAGCATTCCTCAAGTCTGTAGAACTGGACAGAATACTCTGTCAGACATTAGCAAAGTTCATGGCCCTGAATTGTGGGAAGTTTGCCCCGAGTCACCAATGCTTCTGACCAAAATGGAGATGCTAAGCTTTCAAAAACACTGATTCAGGGGCTGGATGGCTCAGTGGTTGAGATCACTGGTTTTTCTTCCAGAGGTCCTGAGTTCAATTCCCAGCAACCATGTAGAGACTCACAGCCATTTGTAATGAGTTCTGGCACTCTCTTCTGGCCTGCAGGCATATGTGCAGATGGAACACTGTGTACATAATAAATAAATAATTCTTAAAAAAATGATTGAACTATGTGTAATATTCAATCCTCAGATCTCTGGGCCTGGGAACTTCCTATGGTAGAACAGTCAGGTTGAGGCACACATCACTGCGTATTCATTCCTAGAGACACATGACACTAACCCCAAAGCTTTCTTGGTTGCCTAGGAGACACCCATGAACATCATCACCTGGATGAACAACTACACTGGACAGTCAGATTTCACCCTGGTGGGATTCTTCAGTCAATCCAAACACCCTTCTCTGCTTGCTGTGGTCACATTTGTGGTTTTCCTGATGGCCTTGTCTGGCAATTCCCTCCTGATCCTTCTGATACACTCTGACACCCGCCTCCACACACCCATGTACTTTTTCATCAGCCAGTTGTCCCTCATGGACATGATGTACATTTCTGTCACTGTGCCCAAGATGCTCATGGACCAGGTCCTGGGAAGCCACAGGATCGCAGCTGCTGCCTGTGGGATGCAGATGTTCCTCTATGTGACACTAGCAGGTTCAGAATTTTTCCTCCTGGCTGCCATGTCTTATGACCGCTATGTGGCCATCTGCCATCCGCTCCGTTATCCTGTCCTCATGAACCGCAGGGTGTGTCTCCTCCTGATGTCTGCCTGCTGGTTCCTGGGATCCTTGGATGGCTTCATGTTCACCCCTGTCACCATGACCTTCCCATTCTGTGGATCCAGGGAAATCCATCACTTCTTCTGTGAGGTCCCAGCTGTGACTAAGCTCTCCTGCTCAGACACCTGGCTCTATGAGACCCTCATGTACCTGTGCTGTGTGCTCATGCTTCTCATCCCTGTGACCGTCATCTCAAGCTCCTACTCATCCATCCTCCTCACAGTTCTCAGGATGAACTCGGCAGAGGGCAGGAAGAAGGCCCT
>PVIU01018001.1:0-19080 GCA_004026605.1 Ondatra zibethicus
AGGATTACACGTTTTTAACCCGACACACAGCACAACAGGGGCTTCCGAGCAACCAACATCGTCTCCTGATTCCTGAGTAGCAAAGTTCTTCAGCTGATAAATAACTGTTTTCCCCAGCACTTGGGAGGCAGAAGCAGGAGGATCTCTTTGAGTTTGAGGTTAGCCTGGTCTACAAAGAGAGTTCCAGGACAGCCAGGGCTGTTACTCAGAAAAACTCGGTCTCAAAAAAACAACAAAATGTTTCCATCCTCCCCTTTCCCTCAAAAAGCCTCCTGCAGACCTCATAGGGACAAAGTATTCCTCAGAGAAGAGACAAGGCACCCCCATTGTCTTGCTTCTCTCAGAGAAGAGACAAGGCACCCCCATTGTCTTGCTTCTCTCAGAGGAGAGAGAAGGCACCCCATTGTCTGGCTTCTCTCAGAGGCCAGCACTGCAAAACAAGTACAATTCACACAAGGCACAAACCAGAGAAGGAGAAATAAAAACATCCATTTGCAAATGACATCATCTATCAGGAAAAGCAGCAGTACATACGGACAAACTTTGAGAATCTGTAGAGTTTGGAGACCAGCCTTCCCATGAACCCCAGTAAAATATGACATATTTCAACAAGTATTCTTTTTCTTAAGATTTACTTTTATTCTTACTTACTTGTGTGTGTGTGTGTGTGTGTGTGTGTGAGAGAGAGAGAGAGAGAGAGAGAGAGAGAGAGAGAGAGAGAATGTAAATATGTCAATTTACATAGGTGCCTGTGGAGTTCAGAAGTGGGCAGTGAGAATGCCAGGAACTGAACTCAGGTCCTTTGGAAGAGAAGCAAGTGCTCTAACTGCAGAGCCATCCCTCCAGCCCCACAAGCCGCCTTATGGAATCAGTCTTTTCTTATTGCACCAAAAGGCCAAGATTAGCCAAGACACCAACAAGAAGAACAAAGGGTGCCTGTGCCCCCTAAACCAAGACACCTGATTGGCACAGAACAAAAGCTGAAGAAGCCTGGCCCAGGTCAAAGCTGGCGTGAACGGTGAGACAGCACGGGCTGTGAGGATAAATGCAGATCCCCCACCTCATGACACATATAAAAAAGTTCTGGGTCAAAAAAAGACCTAACTATAATTGATTAAGGCACCAAACTTTGAGGAAAGCTTAGGTGAGATGTTGCTGTCTCCCGAGAGAACATCAAATAAGATCCGTCCAGCATAAACAACCCGTCCATCATAGGCAACTGCAAACAGAATGAAAAACAAACCATAAATCTAGAGAAGACAGCCACAGCTCATAGGATAATGCAGAGTGTCTGCCTAGAATACACAGTTCCGACAAATGGGTAAGACAAAAGGAAGCAACCCAAGAAGAAAGGCTGTGTGGCTAGCAATCAGCAGCACCCATACATAGTCAACAGGTTCCAGGGAAATCTTAGTTGTATCAAATGTCCCTTTCCCACACACAGCCAATGCAGTGAGAAGGAGGCATCAGGGAAAGAAAGAAGACCCATCTGATGCTGCCCTGCACACAAGGAATGAGAAGGGGGCAGACAGACAGAACACAGCACAGCATAGAGCAGAGAAATAAGAAGACACCTAGCAGCACTGGTGGTTACTCAAGAATGAAGCT
The DNA here is from genome assembly GCA_004026605.1 of Ondatra zibethicus. Lineage (NCBI taxonomy): Eukaryota > Metazoa > Chordata > Mammalia > Rodentia > Cricetidae > Ondatra > Ondatra zibethicus. Next base: position 1,609 of record PVIU01018001.1, read on the forward strand.
TTTGCTAGGCGGTGGTGGCGCACGCCTTTAATCCCAGCACTCGGGAGGCAGAGGCAGGTGGATCTCTGAATTCGAGGCCAGCCTGGTCCTGGTCTACAAGAGCTAGTTCCAGGACAGGCACCAAAGCTACAGAGAAACCTTGTCTCAAAAAACAAAACAAACAAACAGAATGAATCTTCAGGAAACAGGGAAAAGCACATGCAGTAGATCATGGCGAGGGTCCAAATCCAACAAGAAAAAACACTGGAACCCTATGCCTATGCTCAATCCTAATCCACCAAAGTCCAAACCCAATGTCTGCAACTGAGGGAGTCCACATCTACCAAAAGGAAGAATCCAGATCCCTATATTTTCACCCACAGGATGGCCCCAGTGCATCAACTTAAAACCATCTGGGACCCATGCTATGGTTTGAATTTGAAAGGTCCCCTAAGAGACTCATATGTTTCAACATCAATCTGGTGTGGAATATTATTTTAAGATAAGTTATATTTGTTTATTCTGTGGAACATTGTTTAATGATGCAAAGATGTGTTGCATTCTTTTACGTTGTATTTGTTTAACTCAGTGAAGCTGTGTTACTTTGCCTGTCTAAAACACCTGATGGTCTAATAAAGAGCTGAATGGCCAATAGCTAGACAGGACAAACGAGAGGCAAGGCTGGCAGGCAGAGAGAAATCTAGGAAGGAAGATCAAGAAGGGAGTGAGGAAAGGAGCAGGGAGGATTCCAGGGCAGCCACCCAGCTACCCAGCAAGCCATGGAGTAAGAAGTAAAAAGGGGTACACAGAAATACATAAAGGTAAAAGCCCAGAGGCAAAATATAGACGGGATAATTTAAGAAAAGCTGGCTAGAAATAGGCCAAGCTAAGGCCAGGCATTCATAAGAAAGAATAAGACTCCATGTGTGGTTTATCTGGGAGTTGGTGGTGGCCCCCAAAGAGCAGAGGCAGAGAGTAAAAACTCAACAACTATATTGGTGTCCAGCTGGTGGTGATGTTTTAGGGCGCTGTGGACATGGGGAACAGTTAGTGACTTGTGCTCGCTGGGTGGGGTTTGAGGGTTATGGTCTGGTGCCACTTCTGGCCCTGGTTTGTGCTTCCAGGTGGTACCATGTAAAAAAGAGCAGAAGTTACCTGTTACCATGTCTCTGTGCTGATGGCATGAACCACAACAGGAGCTAGGGAGATGACTTGCTGCACAAGCACGCAGAGATTTCTGGTACCCAGGTAAAAGTCTGACACAGTGCTGCGTGTCTACATCCCCAGCACTATGGGGCAGAAACTGGAGGGTTCTGGAGGTTTCCTGGCCAGGCAATCAAGCCAAACAGCAAGCCTAGATTCAGAAAGGGCCCTGTCTCAAAAAACTAAGAGGGAGAGCAACTGAAGATACTCCACATTGACCCCTGACCTCCACATGCACTCACATAAGACCATACAAGCACACACATACCACAAACACAAATACACACATACACACACACACACACACACACACACACAATGCTATGTATGTATTCATAAGCTAAAATAAACCCTTCCTCTCTGAAATGACTCTGTCTGCAGATATGATCTGATATGACACAACCAGAGAATAGGAAGCTCGGATTCCTCTGTGCCCTGAAGTCAGAATGTAGAGAGGAAGGATGAGAAGGGCATGAGATTATGGAGGGCACACAGGGCCTCCAGGACTTCCAGGGCTCCTTTCCTGAGTTCTGGAGTTCCTGGTGGTCCATGATACTATATTCCTTTAAAATCTGCTTTTTTTCCTAACTTTGCTAGCAAGATAGTTTAGTAGGTTGCTGTCAAGCCTGACATCATGAGTTCAGTTCCCAGGAGCTACATGCTAGAAGGAAAGAATTAACTCCGTAAGTTGGTCCTCTGACCTCACAAATGCTGTGACCTATGTGGCCCTCCCCCCGCACGTATTTAGAATATATAATACAAATGGAATCTACGACTAGAAATGGAGAGAAGATCTACAGGTGGTACGTAGGTAGACTCTATGAGGAAAGCATGGCACTACCCCTGCAGAGGGAACTAACTGGGTCTTGCACTTCAGGCCCCTGTTCACAGCCCCTTTGGTGAAAGGGTCTAAAACCTACTCACAGACCCCTGTGCAGTTTCACCAGATAGCAGCGCAGGGACAACAGGATGGTGGGCGTTAACGGGAAGCTCTCCAGCTGAAAGCATGTGAGTGGCCAGTGGGACATTTTGTGTGTGGTTTTCATCTCAGAAGGTGACAATGAAGCAGCACCGGCCATGACGACACAGGCGGAGGAGGTCCACTGCCTGCCCAGTCCTGACCCTGCAGAGGGCGCCGCTGAAATCTGCACTCACTCTTGCTGGAGCCCCACACCTCCAGAGAAGTGAGGACCGTGTAGCAGGCTGCTCGGCACAGACAGCATGAACTTGCCCCGCAGAATGTGTGAAATGCACTCCTCAGTTCAGATGGGGCAGACTCATCCCCTCCTCTCACCATCTAATCTCTGGCTCAAGGCACCCCTAGACGCTTAAGTTTTGACCTTCAGAAAAGCTCAGGTGACACCCAAGCAGCAGCGGGGCATCAGTTCTTTGGAATACTCAGAATACTTTCATTTTCTAAGGAATTGCTGGCTCTCTGACACTCAGGAACCAGAGAAACACTGCCGCTGTTTACACTGGAAAGATCGCACAGGAGATCCATCCATATGAGCATCCCGCCTGTTACTGAGGACAAAACACCCACACATGCAGTCTTACGATTCTTTCATCAATATGTCCTCCTAAAGGAATGGCTCCTCTGCCTGATCACCCTCAACCAGGCACTCTGGCTGCTGGCCTGCGGCGCATCACCTGTCACTATTCTCCAAAAGCTGAATGGATGAAACACCCAGGGTTCGGCCAGCAAAAGCTATAGGCAGGAGACCTCAGGGGACACCAAGGTGACAAGCCTTCTAGAGAAGGAGAGTGGAGGCTGAGGGCAGGCCCACCTTGTTGAAGACCCAGACTTCTCCATTCACCGTGGGCCTGGGCACCCCGTGGCCATTATAGTGGAAGAGGACCCGCTCCTCCTTGGCGTTCCGGCGCAGGGATGTACAAAGCTTCTTTACTTCATCGACAGTGGGATCGAGGCTCTGCTTGTACCGAGCCTGTGGTAGAAAAAGAAAGGAGATACTTGTCACGCACCGGGAAGAGCCAGAGAGATCCTCCTCCGGGATGCTAAGCTACAGGGAGCAGCTAAGGGCACAGGTGGCCCCAAGCTTCCGTACTAAACAGCGAGCCCTGCTGGAAGAGAGTGTGGCCATGCGGCTGCTTTCACTGACAGCACTGACACTGGCATCTGTCCATGCCAGTATGAGTTAAACACAAGAAGGGACTGCCCTGAAAACCTTCTTAGAACATGGAGCCTAGAGAATTTACTCAAACAAGGGCCTGCAGCATACACAGCATCAATTGGCGAAGTCATAAAGAGACAGAAGCGGTATCTGACTCCACACAGTCCTCTTCCACTGCTCAGTGGACACCGAACACCTAGGGATGAGGTCCTGAAATGAACACCAAGGTCTTTACAAACAACATGATGACTAAGAAAATCCCAATAACAAAACCACAGTTAAACAGCTGTGAGACAGCTCAGGAGGAACTGTGCGGAACCTCACTGGGGGAACTGGCCGGCACACCGGGAGACAGAGACATAGGACTTGAACCTACCTCAGCAGACACTCAGCTTTCCCCAGAGCCAGTCCCACATTCAACACAACACAGGAAACAACTAGCAAGGTATCTATGAAATTAAACAAGCTGCTATGCGAACTCACACAGAAGACAGAAAAGACGTGCAAGGAAAACTAAGAAAACACAGAAAGGGAAATCCCACAGTTGGTGTGGGACAGCCTTCCTAGAAACCCGAAATCCTGCAGGGCATCGAATTACGATGATATGGTTGGGGCTCAAGACCCCAGATCAGGGAGCCTCAACACAGAGACACCAGTGTTTGAGCCACACACCTGGGCTTCTCAGGAGTAGAGCTGAGAGTTAAATTTTTCTAACAGCTGATTTGCTAAAACCTGGGCTAACTTGCAGGTGAAATGAGCTGGGGATCAGGGCAGAGATGAGTCTGGTAATGCACCAAGGATGCTGAAGCCAATGGTGGGGCCAAGGGTCTCTGGTTCCCTCCATTTATTCTATGCCTTACACTTAACTTTTAATGGTAAATTCCTAGTAAAGAACAGAGCCTGGTGTAGTAGAGGATCATTATAGCACTGGAGCACACTGAATAGTTCCAGGCACCAGGACCATGTTCTCTCTAAAACTACAGCAGAACCCACTAGAAAAACAGTTGAGAGGTTTTGCCTGTAGATGGTCATTATGATTTGATCTTAAAAAGTAATGTATATGTTTCCATATAATGCAGTTCAGGAAACTTGAATTATTTGATTTCTAAGAGGAAATAGCACAATGAATGGTAATACTTCATTTATTTTTATTGTTTAGGATAAGTTTTGGTTATCCTAGGTCCTGCCTGGTGTTTCCATACGCGTTTTGAAATTGCCTTTTTAATTTCTGTGAAGAATTGCATTGGAATTTTGATGGGGGTTGCACTGAATCTGTAGATTGCTTTTAGGCAGGGTGGTAATTTTCATGATATTAATCCTACCAATCCATCAACATGGGAGGTCCTTCCATCTTCTGGTAAATTCTTCAGTTTCTTCCTTCAGTTCTTACAGCTTTCATTGTACCAAGGTTAGATTTCATTTCCTTGGTTAGATGGAGTCCACAGTTTGGGTTTTGTTTTTTAATCTATGGTAAAGGAGATTGTTTCCTTGATTTCATCCCCACTATGTTTGTTCTTGGTATAGAGGAAGGCTACTGAGGTTTGTGTGCTAATTTTGTATCCTGCTACTTTTCTGAAGGCAACTGACTGTCACTCTTGGTTACCTGCAGCTGAAGGTACAACACTTACTCACCGAGCATGGAGAGAGCAAGGTGGCTGTGTCACCCTGCTGTCTAGCACTCATAGTGGAAAGGAAGGTGCTGTGCATTCTAAAAAGCAAGGGCAGTCACCAGCAGTCTGCCGCAGCTGTGCACCCTGCAAGCTACAGCAGCACCTCGCCTGGCAAGATATGCAGGGATACAAAAGTGTCATGAATGTCATATTTATGAATTGTATGTTTTTGATTGGATTTAAAATCCACTCTACAAGACAAAAACCATGTTTGTTTCCATGAACTGGGCCCAAATCCCATGGCTGGCTAGGTCACAGCCCTACTGAAAAGTCTAATGCTATTACTCTGCTAAAGGCTGTGTAACAAACTGCTCTCTACCTTCCTATCTTCCATTCTGCCCAGGGGAGAGTGGAACCAGCAGCCCAACCTCAGACCACCACAGAAGAGGGCAACTGCTCCTCCCTCTCCTTCTAAGAGGTCACACGGTAGACAAGAAGGTCCACCTCTAACAGGCCAAGAGTCCAAGGGCATGGGTGCAGCGCGCATTTTTCAACTGTCATCAGAGAAGTTTCTTTCTGCAATAGACAGCAGTTAATACAGAGATCCAGACTCTCTGAAGAGGGTAATGTCTGAGCAACTTGACACTGCTTACTATCCACTGTGTACAAATGACTAAATCAAGCTACAAACAATGTGAGGCTAGCACTACTAACAATCCAGTATGTGCCCTTCAATACAGGGTGTGTCTGGTTCTCTCTACAGTGTGATGACACACTACTAACAGCTAGGCTGTTCAGTGACACCAGATTGCTAGTGACATTAATTATTATAATTAGTGAAGGAACGAATCAAAATGATGAACATCAAAGTGACACCAAGTGAATGTCACTACAGCTCTGTAAAGTGCTGTGGGAAACAGCACTTGGGTACTAGGCAGTACAGAGTCCACCAGGCCGTTATGGTGCTTGGCTGCAAACCTGCACAGTAGAAGATTGGAAAGGGGAAACGGTACAGCAGTAAAGCCAGTGTTTACCATGCACGACTTCCACTCTCAGAAGAGTTAAGAATGGTTGAATCAGGGGCTGGAGAGATGGCTCAGAGCAGGGATCATGAGTTCAATTCCCAGCAACCACATGGTGGCTCACAACCATCTGTAATGAGATCTGATGCTCTCTTCTGGTCTGCAGGCATACATGTAGAGCACTCACATATAAAATATAAATAAATAAAATTTTAAAAAACTAATAAAAGAATGGTGGACTTGCCCTTAGCTCATCACTGAGTTTCTCTGTGTCCTGAATAGTATTGCTTAGGACACAGACTCTGAATTCCGAACACTGTTGTGGGATATTTTGATCAGACTCTGACACTCCTGAGACTGCCAATAAAATTGACCTTGAATCAGAGGGCAGCGCCAGCTACTAGCTGACCAGAATCAACCATAACAGTTTGAATCAGAGGGCAGAGCCAGCTACTAGCTGACCAGAATCAGCCATAATAGTTTTGAATCAGAGGGCAGAGCCAGCTACTAGCTGACCAGAATCAGCCATAACAGTTTTGAATCAGAGGGCAGAGCTAGCTACTAGCTGACCAGAATCAGCCATAACAGTTTTGAAGGACTCAGAACATATAAAGACACAGGAAGTAGTAGAGAAGGGTAAGAAAGATTCTCAGCCTTTGGATTGAGAAAAGAGAGAAAGAGAGAGTGAGGGGGAGGGGGAGGGAGGGGGAGCTCCCTGGTTGCTTCTCCAACACTTCTTTGATCAACCAGGTTTTAACCCCATATCTGACTCCTGAATTTTTATTAATAATAGAATAATTTAAATAATCATTACATTTGGCACCAAACGTTCAACATGTAAGTCCACATAGGGCCTAAGAACGCTGAAGAAAAACTCCAAGTAGGCTCAGAGCTTACAGCATACAGAGGCCTGGCTCTGTAAGAGGCCCTGCTACTGAGCTCCTGAAGGGGGCTTATGAGTAGCTCCAAAGCTACAGAGAAACCTTGCCTCGAAAATCAAAATAAATAAATAAATAAAAATAAAGAGAGAATAAAGTCATTAAAAAGGTAAAAGCCATGTGAAGATGGGAAATGCACAGGGTGTCTGAATCCTAGACGGTGCTGTATTGACTTTGAATGTTTTAAATGATAACGAACAAGAAACAATGGCTGCTGAGAGACACTGGATTATAGAAACTGCTAAACTAAACCAACCCATATATTTTAAAAATGTCTTAACTTCAAAATGGAAGGCAGAAAATATGTTGCATTGGAGAAGTTTTGCTTTTGTTTCCCCAAGAAACAAAAAACTATGGATTTCTTCAAAATTTGACTGGGGGATTATGAATTTCTTCAAAATTTCAAAATTGACCTCCTGAAAATCTTGGCTACAGGCATGAAGAAAAAAAACCAAGAAGAACATACAAGACAAGCAATGTGCATACTGACTGATCCCTCTACATGGGAACAGCTCTGGGAATGGATGAGTCATGGTAAATTTTCTTAGCTACAGAGTCCTCATGACATTATTACATGCCATCCCTTCATATGGCATGGATAGAAGTATGACTGTACAGTCCAATAGACTTATAAAGTTAACAGATGCCTTTTGCCTAATCAAACATAGAGCAAAAGAATTATCTTTAGCTGACTTGTGCACACTGCACATTCCATACTTGTGTTAATGTGGATATGTTACCCTTAAAAGTTTGTGTGTTTTCAGAAAAAAAGGACCAGACACTAATGAAGAAAAGCAGACCAGGTGATCCAGCCTCTAAATATGCCTCTGTTGCAGTTTCCTCAAAATTCTGCATCCAGAACAACTTCAAAGCTGCTAGCTGAGATGGTCCAACCTCACACACTACTCCAGCCAGAATAAACTCTGCAATTCCCTAACACACAGAGACTGGACAACAATAATACAGCCAGCTCTCTCAGGACTTGACCATTATCTCAGTTTTCTCAGGGTCCCCTAAAGATGGTGTTGCCCCCAGATAGCATCAAGCAATCTAGAGAACACAATGCCCCCATTCCCAAAAGGTGGGGTGGGTGTTCTTCAGTCTTTCAGTGTGTTACAGATGTTTGTCATCATTTAGGGGAGTTGGTTGCAAATTGTTACTGGTAATGTTAAGGGAAGAAACTGAGCAAGGGAAGTTGGATTCAAGGATCTTGTTCCAAAGGGGAAGAGAAGATACAGTATATTGATACAAATTTAAGGTTATTTTTGTTAGAATAGACTGCATATATGTTTCTACTCTTGTTTAAGATATTGTACCTATGCTGCTCATTTAAAAATTTAGCACAGTCAAGCGTGTGACCTGACTACAAGTAAAGTGGTGATGCAGCCTTTAGTCCAAGTATTTAGGGGGCAGACAGGTGGAGCTCTGTGAGTCCAAGGCCAGCCTGGTCTACAAAGAGAGTTCCAGGACAGCCAGGACCACACACAGAAACCCAGGCTCTGATGATGATGAAAGTTCTAGTCATCTACTAACAATCAAATCTGTGGCAATGTCATTTGTTTCCGAGGCCAGACAGAGATATATTTTAGATAGACAGATGGCCTTCAAACTTCAAAGACCTACAAATTATGGCATTTAAGATGCTTTAATAACATAGGGCTTTTTATGACTGTGAGACAAGTTTGCCCCTGACAACACCAATCTACTTCAAAAAAGGAAGATGGGCATGGAAGCACCTTCATATGGAGTTTGTTTTCTTTGTGGTAAAGTTAGACACTGGGCAAAGAAACTGCCCTGTCCTTGACTGCGGACAGCTGTGACGCTGGGCAAAGAAACTGCCCTGCCCTTGACTGCGGACAGCTGTGACACTGGGTAAGCAGGGCACAAAAGGCGGCAACTGCCAAACTTTGCCAAGACAAGACAGAAGTCCTTCAAATTTTCCCGTTTCACAGAAAAATCTGTCATATAATATAGACCTGTGGGCTGAAGATGGGTGCCCCAATGTTGCACAGGAACCCTGGTGGACCGTCCAGGTATCTAGATGTCTCTGTCATTTCTATAGTTTTGGAAGTCGTCTGTTCTGCACTTCCTGTTTACTCAAGTAATATTATATTCTCAGCTCTCTGATGGGGCTGCAGACTAGACAGTTATAGTTACAGTTCTACTTGTTACCAAATCTGAAAAAGAAACTCCAAAATAGGTGTAAAGTACATAAGGTTAAGAGATATAAAAGCTTAAGTTGTTTATCTAAGAAAAGGTTTTGCAGTCTAGAAAGATAGTTTTGGGCTGGTAATACAAGTTAGGATAGAAAGTGAATTAGGTAAAAAAAACTTTGGACTAACCAAGATAGGATAGATAATGGAGTATTTTCTCTGAATTTGCCAAATGCAAATGGACTGGACATTGTGAATGTAAAATTACCTGGTAATTGTTCTTATTGCACATAGCTTTATTATATTAGAGTTAAAACTGGCTGCTGTTCCAATTGGTCCTGAATTGAATTCCTAGAAACCACACGGTGGCTCACAACCATCTATAATAGGATCTGATGCCCTCTCTATATAAGCATACATGTACACTGAGCACTGATACCTAAAAAAGTACATAAGTAAATAAATACATACGTACAGTACCTGCAGAGGTGAGAAGAGGGAGTGAGCTCTTCCTGGAACTAGAGTTATAGACAGCTTCATGTTGCCACATGGGTGCTGGGAACTGAACCTAGGTCCTCCAGCAGAGCAACTAGTGCTTCTGTGAGTAAGCCATCTCTCCACTCCTGGCTACATACCCTCCAAAACTCCACCTGAGCAAGAATGAGCATCCTTAAACTATAGAGGGAAGACAGCTAGATAGCTTCAGATGGCAGCCTCAGGAGACTGCTTCAGACTTACACAACAAGAAGCCACCTCGTCTCTCGGGTGTGGCGCCCACCTCTATGCAAACACTAAGCACTGAACAAGGACTCTATGCAGAGACCTGAGTGAGCCCAACCTGGAGTTTCCTTTTAGTCACTGTTGCTATTCTGGCTAAACTAAGCACATCCACTTTAGCAGATAGCTGCTTCTGGTTATCTGTAATCAAAATAAATAGCTCAGTATCTACAGTATGAGTGCATTTTAGGGTGTGCCACAGTTGATAGATAGAAATGAAATGTATTCAAAGAACATTTCACCTCAGAACTGGGGCAGAGCAAGAGGGACAAGGCCACCCACTAGTTCCAGGAAGGCTCTCGGGTGACACAGGCAGGTAGCAGGGATATGGAAAGGTATGTTGGCTACCAGGAGTGTAAGAGTATCAGATCCCAAAGAAACTAGGGACAAATGGCTAACTGTGTTGTCTGTTAGCATACCAAAGTTCATGCTGGCCTCAGGCTTGCTCAGCACACAAGTACCTGTTACAGAGTCCAGGCTGGTATCCTGGTCCTCTCAGCTCTTCTCACCACACCCCTATCCTAAAGTTCTCCAACCCAGGGGCTTTGCTTCCTTTCCTATATAAACCTGTCGTTCCAGCCATGTGCTCTCTTGTCCTCAGTTCCTCTCTTGCTCTCTCCTCCCACCACTTCTCATGGCCCAACTGAGTCTACTATTTTCTCTCCCTGCTCTGGCATCTTCTAGATCTCATAGATACAATAAACCCATCTCCTCCTCCTCAACCATACCTAAAAGCAGTCATGGCCCCATTTTGAGAACTCTGAGGTATGTATGGCTAAGGAAAACGGTCTTGATGTAGATGAGGAGAATATAGCCAGAAGCATCTGGAAGGATTCAGACTGAACTGAGCCATGAGAGGGAGGAGGTTAAAAGGGAGAGAGGAAGAGAAGGAAGGGGAGAGGAGGGGAGGGGAGAGGAGGGAAGGGGAGGGGAGAGGAGGGGAGGAGGAAAGTGGACCAAGAGAGGAGTGGAGGACCAAGAGCCAAGAGAGCACATGGCTAAGACAGCAGGGTTATATAGGAAAGAGAAGCTGGGGAAAGGAACAGAAGACCCTGGACTAGAGAGTTCTAGGGCAGGGGTCTGGTGGGAAGAGCTAAGAGGGGCAACCAGCACTGAATGAGCGTGGTGGTGATCAGCTCGGTATGCTAACAGACACCACAGGAGCCATTTGTCTGGGTTTCTTTGGGAGCTGACAAAGAGTTGCCAAAAAGGGCTCTGAATGATATTTACTCTCTCTGTGAAAACACAGGGAAAGCAGAAACATTTCTATTTACTACCAAGAGAAATAGCAGGGAAATCATAAACCAAATTCCAGTCATCTTAGAGGTTTGCAACCCCTGGAGGTGGCCAGGTCCCAACAGCAGAGCTGCCTCCTGCTGTTAACACAAAGTGCAGCCAACAGAGGCTTGTAGTTCATGTGAACTGAACATCTTCTGGTGGGCGTGAGAACTGAAACACTCTACCAGGAAGAAATGCAGAAAAGGGGGCCTCTTTCTCCTTTATTGAAGACTCAGCGTAGTGGGGAGATGTGAGATGAGCAGAACAGGAAAGGAAGGGAAGCGTCCAGAGAAGGTGGGTTCTGCTCATCAGAAGAGGTGTCGTGACAACAGGGGTTATGCCTCCCCTCCAGCCCTGAGGTTACAAACACTCACTTATTTTAACAGCTTTCTCCTCCCTCAAAATCTTACTGGGCAACATGAATAAAAGGCTAATTAACCTTAGTGCATACGCTCATTCCTCTATTTATCTGCTGAAATCCCCTGTATGTTATGTATGAGCACACACCATCACTGCTCATGACCACGTATGAGAGCTAAAGTTATGGTTTAAGTTTTAATTACTGTACCTAAAAGATGCATAAAACAAAACGCCTCTCACCTGTAAAGTACAGGCCTTCCTGATGCTGGAGGCCGTTTTATGTAAGATCACATGTTTTCACTCCCCAAGTAAGTGTGTTTGACCCAACTGAACAGGGATGTGCTTGATCACATGTAGGTGTACAGTATATAGCCATGAACTATGTCAGGATGTATGCTTGCCCCTGATTAGATGTAGGCAGGAATACACAGGCAGGAAGTATGTCAGGATGTATGCTTGCCCATGATTGGACCTGGTGAGAAATGTATCTTTATGGATTCTCCTTTACAAGCAAAAATGTTGGCATTTTCTAGGAACCCAGGAATGGACCTGACCAGAGTTCACCATCCTGGCCAGTATTTAATTAAAGCGTACTTCAAATTTGGCTTAAAATTGTGGCAATAGTCTTATTCTCACCTGGTGGGATTAATACATGCTCTTGAAGCACACTTCCTTACCATCTGTAATGCCTGCCCACACAGCAGTGGGCACACTCACAGCCCACGTCTTATGTCTTACAACGCAGCCATAAACAGTGCATATTCTCACCTTCCTCAGTCTTCACAAGGAGCCAGAGGACATAATGCCTCATGGTTCCCAGCATCTCTCATCAAGGTCACCAGTTCTGATCCCACCCCAGAGTCTGCCCTTTAGCCGGCAGATGCACGCTCTGCCCCTTCACAGCAGACTCACTCATTTCAGTCAACTTCCAAAGCCATTAACTGCAGCTAGACCGAGAAGGAAGCGTGCAGGACTTCAGCTTTCAGAGCAATAGGACGGAAGGTAGGCCACCAGCTCAGCTGGAACCCGGCATCAGTGGCTATCACGTGCCTTGCGACAAACTACAGAAATATCCAACATAAAGCCAAGCGTGGTGGAGGTGGGGGTGAGGGTGCAGGGGCTGCAGAGGTCAATGGATCTTTGTGAGTTCGAGGCCAGCCTGGTCTACAGACTGCCTTCCAGAACAGTCAGGGCTACACAGAGAGACCCTGTGTCAAAGAATGAAGGGAGGGAGGGAGGGCGGGCAGAAGGATGGACAGACGGATGGACGGACAAGACTCTACAGAAAGTGAAGAGAGCACTCCAGAATGAGACCAGACCAGCCGTCCAGGAGCAATGTCCATCAGCTACCTGGTCCAGGTTCACGTGCACCTTCCGTCTCTGGTGGAAATGCTGGGCACTCCTTGCTTTCTGCCTACCTCTCTCTTTCTTCTTTTCCATTGCAGCAGATTTTTTTGCCTTTGTGCACTCTGCACAGCTATCAAACTGGATCTGTAACATCACAGCTCTACCTAAAACTCATCCATTGCCTCCAGATACTACACCTCAACAGGCGTGTTATTCTCCAAAAGCACACCCAAAGCCACAGAACTGAAGTCACGCCACGATCTTAATAAAATTAGGGATTCGTCATTTCTGACCTTGGCTCTAGCAAGGTCTTATCTTGTGCAATTGCAAAAAAAAAATTCAAAAATTAAGAAAAAAAAGATTCAACCTCATTTCAAACCTATCACACTGAGAGGACACATTAATGGACCAGCATGAAAGGCACTTTGGATATTAATAATGTGCCTCCTGGGGGTTGACAGGAATTAATTAATATTTTTAAGGGCTCTGAAATGAGAAACAGTAAATTAAATGTCACCACACCACGTAAGGTTTCATTTCAAAATGAGGACGCCTGGATAATGGCTCTTTGGAGTGAAAGACTTCAGGCAGGTGAAGCATTCAGTGGTTTGGGGAATCTCACTGGGCGTGCAAAATGACAAAACACATTTCTAAAGCACCGCCTGTTGTGTCAGGCATCCCTCCTGAAAAGCCAACTCTCAGGATATAATAAAACAGTCATGGGGATTCTGGGACCTACAAGAGAGGAAAAGAATATAGAATGAGTAACTCAGGACAATCGGAAGAAAGCCTGGTGCTCTGGACTCTACTTTCTCCCCAGTGAGTGTCTCTAGACAGTCACCTTCCTGGGTGACACCACGCAGCTCCACATTTAGAAAGGGTTCCTGGGATGGGATTCTGCAGGCCCTGTCATGTTCATTGCTCTCTGATTCCTGCTCCCACAAGGGTGAGAGAACAGGCCACCATCGTGTAGGAAGACAAGGCTGCCATGGCGTAGGAGGCAGCTGTGCGAGCCCTTCACAAGCTCGGATGCAGTGATAAGCCTGAAACAGCCACAATGGGAAGAGACAGTGCAAGGCTGCACTCATTGAATCTTCTCTTGACAAACCCTCAAGCTGGGCTAGGAAACCCTGTGTAGCAGTTGGAACACTCCTACTTCCTCCAGGGCTCCTGCCACCACTGTCCTGTTCAAGTAGAACTGTGGGAATGGACCCTATCTTTGCCAGGTGTCGTCTTTCTTCTCCTTCCTTCCTTCATTCCCTCCCTCCCCCCCTCCTCCCTTCTTCCTAATAAATGAACCACCTGGAGTAGCGGCACTAGCCAGAGCCACTACATTTCCTTACTGTTGAGGGTTGTCTTAAACAACCCAGTTTGGCTGCATTAGAGAGCAGCAATGAAGCAGGCCCTCTGTCACTACTGTCAGGTCCCTCTGCAGGTGACATTCTGCCGGGACAGCTGATCTCTGCGCCAAGGCCATGGACTCAAAGTGGACAGTCTATGAAGCACAGGCGCTCACACTGTGCTACAGCACCCAGATCACACACTATTCAGACCCATCAGTCAAGCCACTTCCCCATCTCAGCGCTCCAGCCCTAAGCAGCCAGACGATGGACATGGAGCAAGGGCTACACAGCACCCTTGCAGACACAGCAAGATTTCCTGTTTCCTTGCTCTGACCATGCCGTTCCTCAGGTTGTTTCTATGTACCATAGCAGCACTCCGTCAAAGAGGTCTTCCTGACCAACTGCAGCAGAAGCCTACGGCTTTGCAGGCGGCCAGTCTCATATGAAAAGGCCCAGGCCCCGAGTCTTCATCCGCTTTCCTGCTGTCCTAAGCAGCATGGCCAAGGTAACTCAGAGAGCAAAGGCTTTGTTTCTTCCTAGAGCTCACAGTTCATCATGAAGAGAAGTCAGACAGGAGCTCAGGGCAGGAACCCGCAGGCAGAGCTGAAGCAGATACCACAGACTAACACTGCTTACTGGCTTGCTGCTCACCCTGCTTTCTTATACAGCCCAGAACTATAATGGACTGGGCCCTTCCACAGTAATCAAGGAAATATCAAGACGTGCCTGTGGGCCAGTGTGACAGAAGTATCTTCTCATCTGAGGTTCCCTCTTTCTAGAGGACAACAAGCACAGCTGCCCTCGGACTGCTGAGCCGCTGCTCATCTCTGAGCTGTGCTCCTCCTCCCTTAGTCCTTGCCCTTCTTGTCACTTGGCCTAAGTCTCACAGGACACATAATTCCTAGGTCTCTTGTCTCACCCTGTACTCACCTACCCAAAGTGAACCCTAACCTCCTGTGGCCTGACCCTCTGAGGTAACAGGCACAGACAGACAGACAGACAAAGAGACAGACAGATGGACGGACAGACACCCCTGAGATCCTGTCTCTGGATATACACGTCACTTAAGTGTGTGTCTAGACTACAACCTTTTGCCTTCAATTAGCTGAGTGCTCTACCAGACCTCATAAAACCTTGAGGTTAACTTTTATCAGGAAGAATATAGCCCAGGTATTGTGTAATTCAGGCACTACATCTACTCCATTAGAACATTTAATTTCCCTTTAAGGCTTCCATGGCGATGCTGTTCTGTGTGCCCCTTTCCCTGATACCATCACTGAAAGACTGGCCTCTCACTTCAATCCCTTCATAGAAAACAAAACAAAAGCTAGCTGACTCTGTACATGAACCCCTTGGGTCTATGCAATGTGAACAAAAGCCTGGACTTCAGCCAAAGGCCAGATGAACCCAGGCTGCTGGAGAGGGACAAGAACCACAATAACAAGGTTGGTACCAGCTTGCTACAGTTCAATCAGCATCCTGGGATGTGGGAAAATGGTGCTGGACAAAAAAACCCAGCTCACCAAACAAAGCAGCTCATCACAACTATAGAGAATGGACCAGCATCTTCAGCATCCCTGGGCTGCCTCCTGGTATGGGATTCCCCTCTGTATGCTTGAATATGCTTTATATCATGGGTTAATAAAGAAGCTACTTTGGCTATGGCAGAGCAGAATACAGCAAGGTGGGAAATCCAAGCAGAGACGGAAAGACAGCAGAGTCAGCCAGACACCATATAGTAGCCCAAGAAGTAAGAGGTAACAAAACATGAGCCTCGTGGTAAAATATAAAATAAAAATGGGTCAATTTAAGATGCAAGGCCTAGCTAGAAATATGCCTAAGCCATAGCCCAAACAGTGTTATAATTAATATAGTTTTTGTGTGATTATTCAGGTCTGGGTGGCCGGAAACAAAAGAACAGTCTCTGCGTACAGCCTCCTCTCTCTCCACCTGACCTTCTACTTGCTTGGCCTAGCCAGACATCTCTGCAGCCCGAGTTCCTGAACTCTGAATGGGCAGGGTAGAATTAAGCTGTTTTTAGAAGTACTAGAAGCAGCCTTCAGAATGCGTAAGTTCAGAAGAACAGGCCACTCTGGCCACTTCCAAGATCATTCATCATTTTGGGGGGATGTCCACACTGTCTATGTGCTTCATTCAAAATGACTGCAGAGAAAGATCTTGGTTCCAACAGTACCAGAGATGCCCTTCTGCTCCCTTTGTATATGCATGCAACTCCTCCTCCAGACACACCTCCACCCTGTGTATACACATGACAGCTCCTCCTCCAGACACACCTCCGCCCTGTGTATACACATGACAGCTCCTCCTCCAGACACACCTCCGCCCTGTGTATACACGTGCAGATCCTCCTCTAGACACACCTCCGCCCTGTGTATACACATGACAGCTCCTCCTCCAGACACACCTCCGCCCTGTATATACACGTGTAGATCCTGGGCAGGTGAGCAGCCAGTGGTCAGGACACATTCTGGGGTTCACTTCCTAATGTCCCCTTTCTCTTGCCACCACTCTGCAGGGTAGACAACGGCGGCACTCCCTGCATTACAGACAGGAACCACAGAGCACACACACGGTAGGGCAATTTCAAAGCCAAAGTCAGGTTCCTGCCTTACAGTCTACTGCTTACCACCCTGGCAGCACTAGGGTTGACTCCTAACAGGGTTCTTGGGTTGTGCAAATGAAAAGAAGCAGGGCCAAACAGAACAAAAGGAACCTCTGAATGGCAATCACACCTGTATATGGTCTATCCACTTCCATGCAGCCTGCCCCTGTGCTCTGTGCCTCTGGTCCACCAGACAAGCAATCCCCAGGCTGAAACAAGAGCATCTCCCACTATCTTATCAGACCTGTCTTCTGGTGCAGAGAATCCCAAGACTACTTGAAAACTAATGATGCTCTGGCAAAGTTCGTGGTTGGCCGCACCTGTCACTCACTGCCACCAGCCTTCATCAAGGGCTTCCAACCTATGCCATGCTCCCTCTGGATCTGTGTTCCCGCTCTTATCACAGTGCCGTCTTATGCTTGTTACCTCAGACACTCCATGAGCTAACCAACAAGGGAGGGAGGGAGGGAGGGAGGGAAGCACTGGGAAATCCAATAAGCAGAATGGGATGGGATGGGACGGGCAGGCAGACTGGACTTTGGCCACTAGGACTAGCACCACTCACTGGAAACAGAGACCCAGCTGACCCAGTCTGACTGCCATGGCTTACTGACAGCTGCTGAACATGGCTATCATTCAGGCATGTCTCATGTTGTCAAAGAATGACTTGAAGACTGCAAAGGCCATAGCATCTGTGACACTAACCA
>PVIU01018001.1:19180-31607 GCA_004026605.1 Ondatra zibethicus
AAGCTAAGCAAAACACCAGGCCAGAGGAGCTTGTAAGAAGAAAGTTACAGCCCCCACCTTCCACTCCCACAGCAAACATGGTCCAAACGCATTGCTGAGTGTTGAGCATCTACAGGGGTCTGCCCAGGTATCAGGAGCCAACTTCCTTGGGCCTCTAGCACAAATGTCATTCCGCAGCACAATCCTCCATAATTCCATTCACTTCCTTTTAAAAGAAAAACCACGTGGAGTGCAGAGGTCCGAGTATGAGATGGTACAATGAGCCATCTTGCCAGTAGAGCTCACTCCGGGTGTCCATGCAGACCATGCAGGGGGCCTGAGCCCAGCTGCTGGGCTGCACAGCTTCTGACACTAGATTATTCCACTAGCCTTAGCCAATGTCTTCGTTTCCCTTCTGACACTAGTTTAGATTACTTCACTAGCCTTAGCCAAATGTCTTCTTTTCCCTTCACTGACAACCAGAACAACCTGGATTTCTACCACAAGGAAGAAAAGGTCATCGCTGCATGGGGCCACACAGAGGGTCTCTGTTGTGTGAACCTGGCAGACCCATCCAATGGGTTAGCAGCAGCCACAGGGACGCAGAAGGGAGAAGGTGGCAACACTTCGGGTTCCACCACAGGTCTGCCCCAGAAGAGCAGCTTCACATGAGATTTGTAAAACCGTCTCTCTTTCCCTTATGCATTATTCACCAACAAGTCTGCCTTCCTTGATTGGAAAAAGAGGCAAAAGTCCAAAAAGAGAAATCTTAGCTTACAGATCAGGCTACTCCATGCCTGAAATAAAGGGTTCCCTTCACTTCCTCAGACCTGCTTGCAGGGGCCCTGAACAGACACAGGAACTACTGTCCTCAGCTAGAGCCCTGGCCCCGGGTTTCGGCAGGCAGCATCTGTAGTGCGCTAGGTCGTCACGACTGCCAGCTGCACCGTAAAGGGCGGCTGCGACCATTCCCACATGCAGGAGCGGGCTCGCCTCCGCGGCAGACCAATGGCCCACAATGGAAGAGCTCTGAGTTTGAGAAAAGAACAGAGCTTTCATTCCAAAGTGGACCTTGGATTCTAATCTGATAGAATGCCTGCCCCCTGTAAAAAACCCACTAAGAAGAAAACCATGTGCATTATGCCCACCATTAATACAGAAAAGAAAAATACAAGTCTTACATACATATCACACATTATTGGAATATTTAAGTGTGTGGGGGGGGGGTTGATGGCTAGAAAACAGGATTAGCAGTCAGATTTCCCTGACATCCTTGACTTGTTGAACTTGAAATCAGGAAAACTTTACATAACTATAAAATGAAGTTAATTTCATTTTAAAAGAAGACCTTAAAAGTTGTAAACAAGGGGCTGGAGAGATGACTAAACAGTTCAGGGTGCTGGCTGCTCTGTAGACCTAGGCTTGGGTCTGAGCACCGCATGGCTCAGACCTACCTGTAACTCCAGTTTCAGGGAATTCAAAGCACTCCTACAGCCTCTATGGGCACTGCACACACACAGTGCATACAAGTACACTCAGATGTACATACATACACACAAAAATGAAATTTTAAATTTTTTTAAGATTTCATGCATATGACTGCTTGCCTGAGTGTATATACATACATGCCTGGCACCCACATAGGTCAGAAGAGGGAATCAGATCCCCTGGAACTGAACTTAACAGGTGGCTGTGAGCTGCCGTGTGGATGTTGGGAACCAAACTCAGGTCATCTACAAGAGCAGCAAGTAAGCTTAACCACTGAGCCATCTCTCCACCTACCAAATAATTTTTAAGTTGCAAGCATTTTCAAACAAATGGATTTGATTACACATCCAGATAGCTCTTGAAAAGACAGCACTCTCCCAAGGGACCGTGGCCCAGGGCAAAGTGCCCACGCCTGAGCCTGCCATAGGGGAAAGCAGGCACCCAGGGAGTGTCTCTCGAGCCCACGGGGGGAGAGCTGCCATCACCTCTGCAATAAGCGCGGTTCCTTGTTAAATGGAAGCTGGGCTGCTGGTGTCCATGAAACACCTGGATACTCAGAGGAGAGAGCACAGCTTCCATTTAACACGGAACCACGGGGTCAAGGAGAAATCTTGGAGTCCTCACCTTGAGTCATCAAGGGCCCAAAGTGCATTTTATCTCTAAAGCACAGAGAGAGGGGCTGAGTGTGGACAATGCACACCCTTGGGACTGGATTAAGCTCTCTAAACACCACATCCCACTAAAAAACAAAACAGGTACTCCTGTTTTTTGCCAGTGGCAAGACATGGTAAACATCAATTATTGCCAAATTCAGAATGTTTCTGAACACTAAAAAGTTTGGCCACACATGTGCCCACACCCCTTACTGGTTACCTGTGAGAACCAGTATTACTTCGAGACTAGCATATCAAGGACAGTAAGTATTGACGCTGGCTGTCCTGTTATGCAGTGACTTAGAGCTATCCAATAAGATCGGAGGAAGTGTATGGAAACTCCCTGGTTAACTGCAGGGGAGTGGCAGCTGGGAGCTTCTCACAGCACAACCCATGAAAAGAAGCTTGCGATGCCACTCCCGAAGCACCCCTGGCCACCAGAGTCAGCACAAACCTCTAGGCTCACCAACCATACTAAGGAATCCCAGGGACAGATGCCAGTGTGGTTTTACCACTGGAGTAGATGTCAACAAAACCAGACCACATTAAATTCCAGGATGCTCAGAAACTCATTTCTTCAATCAGTTCACTTAAGGAAAGAGCCGACAGACAGAACATGGAATGGGCTACAGGAGGGACCGACTAATAGATTAGCAGAGTATACAATTCCATCAATGATGCCCTCATCTGTGACCTATACAAATTGACTGTTCACGACTGAAGAGTCAGTTATCTTTAGAAAAGAGGCGAAATGACATCTGGAATTGGCTCCAAAGGGAGCAGGTGAGCAACAGGTGGGTGAAAGAAAGCTGAGGACACAGGATGGACACAGGGAAATGAAGCTAAGGACACAGGATGGACACAGGGAAATGAAGCTAAGGACACAGGATGGACACAGGGAAATGAAGCTAAGGACACAGGATGGACACAGGGAAATGGCCCAGGAGAAAAAGTTTACAAATATACGCAGAGAAAGCTACAAACATAAATTACAGGCAAATGAGCAGACATGCAGACGTTTCCCTGCTTCTGCCTCTGAGCACGGGCAGACTAAAGCTGCTCACAGAAAGCACTCTCCAGGGTGTGCCCAGATATTTTAGGGAGGAGTCCTGATAGGTAAAAATCTTTAAAGTACTTTTAGCAAAAGCAGACTGCACCGGGTAGCTGTCTGTCAACTTGACACAACATAGAGTCATCTGGAAAGAAAGAACCTCAACTGAGAAAATGACTCAACCAAATTGGCCTGGGAATCTGACTGTCATTTTGTTGACTGATGATTGATATAGGAGGCCCAAGCCATTGTGGGTGGTACCACCCTGGGAAAGTGGTCCTGAGTTGTTAAGAAAGCAGGTTGTGCAAGCCATGAGAAGCAAGCAGTGAGCAGCATCCTCCCCAGCTTCTGCCTCAGCTCCTGCCCCACCTTCCTGCCGTGAGTACCTAGCCTGACGTTCCTCAGTGACGAAGTATGTTCTGAGAACTGTAAAATGAAATAAACCTTTCCTCCCCAGGTTGCTTTTTGGTCACAGAATTTTATCACAGCAACAGAAACCTAACCAAGACCCAGACACGGCAATAATGAGAAGGATTATCACACTCCAGAAAACACATTTTCTGCATGCACACTGCTACTGGTGTGCTCAATAATCATCTCCAGGGCTACACACAAGAAGACAGTGTCAGTGTGTGAGGGAATCAGCACTGCCAAGAAGCACCTTTGGTTTCTCTGCACAGCACACATGGGAAACACCCAGGGCTCCTTGGTCCCAGCTGATACCTGACGGGTGGACAGGGTCCTGGAAGTCAGCAGCAACTGACCGATAATGGGCGAATGAGGCTGAGAATCGCACATCGGCTCCTCCACTGCTCTAGAAAGAGCAGGTCTGCTCGGCTCACACTGGGTGGTTAAGACTAAGAAGACAATCCTGGTACTGACTACTGCTCCAGAGCAGAGCCCTCTCCACACTGTCCTGTGAGTAAATAAATCACGTAGACTAAGAGGCACAGGCCCAGCTGCTCTGAGAATGTTGTTGCCAATGGGGACATAAAACCGCACGTGTTCATTTCCTGACCAGCCACTAGCTGTCTGAGGACAGAAGAATATTTACTGACTCATAAGGTCATCCTATGGCCTTAAAAAGACTGCAGACACGCTCTAGGCACATGGTACATTTGACAAATGTTTGGAAGCACTGGGAGTGCTATTGTTAGCCCAAATCCAGAGTGCCTAATTTACTTGCAATAGATGAGACCCATAAAGGTCATGTGTTTTGTGTTTTGCATAATTAGCCATCATGAGATCATTTCTAGCCCAGGCACACCCACTATCCACTACAGCTTGGCAGGGCCATCAGCTGACTTGAGCTTCCATAGATGAGCTTGCGCTGGCCAAGGGCTCCAGAGAGTCAATTTGTGCCACTGCCATAGAAGAAGAACCAGTGTAGAAAACGAGAGTAGCAATTTAGCAGGGGAATCACCCTAGTACCTTCCTGGTCCTTCTCAAGAAAGGCTGACCAGCGCTCAGGCCAGGCCTGGCCAGGGAGGCCCACAAAGGCAAAAGTAAAGCTTCTGGAGCAAATGGGCAGTTGCCAAGGTGAGATGTGTGGAGCTAGAGCAGCCGTCTCATCACTGTGAGACAAAGCCCAAGCAAAGAGCTCACTTAGAACCCTGACGGCCAACCATTTAAACATGCCATCCTGGCACCACAGATGCTGCTGTTGATCCAGGGAGAGCCAGGTGACCTCCAACCCATGGCAACTGTGATCTTAGCAAACTACCTGGGTCTCTTCTGTGACAGTGGGGGAGGGGAGGGCACAAAAAAAAGCACAGCCTTTGTGAAGAAGTTAACATATAAAACCCTCCAAGCAGGACTTGGCACAGTCAGCACTCACTGGGCTGGTGAGATAGGAGGTATCTAGGTACCTGTAAGCAAATGCACCCCAATCGCCCTGCTTCTTCCACGTGGTGGGCACAAGCTCTCCGTCCCTGCCCTTTCCGTGCCTTTCCTACAGACTGGCCTCTCCTGGGCTGCAATCTCGTGCTTTCAGGGGCTCCAGGAGTCAGCTGCTGGGGTCATCCACCAGATAGTCCTCCAATCTGGGGCGCCCTTCTGAATTAGCTGTCTTTCTGAACACACACACTGACTCACACGTACTGGGGAAGTGAATGCTCTTTTTTCTGTATCAGAAAATCCCAAACACATCTACATCGCCATAAAATTACAACTTTCAAAACTCAGTAATCGGAGCCAAGAGCATAGTGAGGATTGCACGTGGTGATTTGACATTAGATCTGAAATATCCTTACTCTGGAAGCACTGGGCACTGGGCAGAGAAGACCTGCCTACTCTGAACAGAGCGGGCGACCATGAGGCTTCAGGATGTAGCTGTGCAGACCCCATTTCTGGGCTGCTGTGCTGCACGCTACAGCATGAACATAGTAAGGCAGACCTGCACCTCCAGGCTATTCTGAAGAGGCACCAACATGATCGGCACTGACCCTCTGCCTTCCTTTCTTCTAAAACAGTGATTTGGGGACTGTGCTATGGCATGTCACTTCAGCATGCATGAACAAGGAGTGTGCCAACGACCTAGCACCACATGGGTAATGCGTGTGGGAGACAATAGAGATGGACACTTCACCCCTACTCCATCAACAGTTAAGTACCAACAGTGCAGAAAATACAATACATTCACAAAGGAAATACTAGATGGCACCTAGGTCTACAGAAAGCAGTTCAGAGAAAGTGGTTGACTCCTTAGAATGAAGGCCCAGGATGCTCAGGGAATAATACACAGTCACCATGCTGGGAAAGATAAATGGGAAGAGGAAAGCACAGGCTGCACAGGGATCCATGTGACTCTGAAGGAAGGCTAGACTAAGGATCCAAGGCAAGAGGGGACACCTGGCAAAGATATTACCCTAAACAGGCCCATTGCAGAGATAGTGCCCGTCCTGATGTCTTCAGGAGAAACAGAACACAGGCCTTATCCACAGGAACAGCCCACAAAAAGGCAACCTAGGTGACAGAAGCTAAAATACGGTATGCTCCTCTAGGTGACAGAGGCTAAGGTACGGCATGCTCCTCTAGGTGACAGAGGCTAAGGTATGGGATGCTCCTCTAGGTGACAGAGGCTAAGGTATGGGATGCTCCTCTAGGTGACAGAGGCTAAGGTATGGTACGCTCCTCTCTGCTGGGCTAACAGGGCAGAGGAGCAGCCATCAGAACTAACTAGGACTGGCAGGTGCAATAAGCCATGTGATGTTAGCCCTCACGGCCCCGCTTTTAAGGTTAAAATAAATTACATTTAAGAACCCAAAGCAGAACAGTCTAGTCTTGACTGCAGCAGCAGCCTCGGTAGGAGCCAGGCAAGACCAATTCTTCCTTGGCAGACACATGGCCTCACTCGTCTGGAGTCTTTCCAACCTTGCCGGGAAGAACACCTTCTAGGCAATGGACACAGTGCAGGGAAGACCAGACTCTGCAGCAGGACTGAATTCAGAGCGGTGAACACAGTTCTCTTCTTCACTTCACAGCACAGAACATGGGTCCGTCTGCCCTAACCTACAAACTGGGGGCCACAGTGCGCTCGAGGGACTGCTGTGAGGATGTGCTGTGTTCTTGTGTGGCAAGTGCTGGCACCACATCTAGGCAAGAGACACCCAAAATACATGGCGCTAAATCACATCAATGTATCAACCGCATTTCTGTCTTGTTTTGTTGATACAGAGTCTCACTATGTAGCCTTGAGCAGCCTGGAACTCTTGGAATCCACCTGCCTCTGCCACATTGAGTGGTGGGATTCAAAGTGTGTGCCACCAAGCCTGGTTTTGTATCAACTCATTGAGACATGAGGTCTCAGGCATACCTTGTCAGCTCTGATGTCATGAAGAGATGTACAGGTTTGAGTCTATATTTGTCCCAGAGAAACTCCCAAGGCAGACTCCATCATCCTGAGAGGAATGACCCCTAACCCCTAACCCCTAAGGTCTGTTCTCAAGGTGGTTTCTCTTTTCATCACTACTAAGAAAGAGCCCACGGCCGTGGCAGCTGTGCACACTGGAGATGGAGGAATACAGAGAATGGAAACAAAGCCATGCAAGACAAAGGGGTGGGGGAGGAAACAAACACGAAGCAACCGCTCTCACTAAAACTACGGCAGTGGTCACTCGCTGTCAATTGATACGAAATATAAGGAAATATAACAGTCAACTTTATACTAAAAACAATTAGGGTTAGGGATAAGAGACACATGCGCTGGCATGTGGTAGTCAGAAACTTTGGATTCTGCATGAGAGCTCTCTACGTGCTACTGAGGGGATGTAAAATGGCATAGGATGCTATCCTGAAAAAAAAATCTTTTTTTTTTTATTAAAAAAAACTACCATGCACGTTGATGACCCAGTGATACTATGATGCACCTTGAGACACACCCTCAACAACAGGAACCCAGCACGCTAGAGGGCCTGTGCATCCAGCTCTAACTGTGAATGCTAAGGTCCCCAGAAGGAGTGCAAAGGAATGTGTGCAGAAAGATCATTGTAAAAATGATCCAAAGAAAAAAGATTATTGAAACACAAGAAAGATAGATAAACCTGAAGCAATTAGACACAGGGCAGGTGGAAAGGGGGGTGAGGAACAACACAACTCTGTGCATAACTTTTTATGCAGTTTGATGTACAAATCTCTATTAATATCTTATAAATTCAAAATATATAATTCAGGTCAGGGCTACAGTCCAATAGTATGGTGTTTATCCAGCATACCCAAGGCCCTGCGTGCCACCCCAATTCTATAAATGATTATTATTAATTATTACTATTACTACTACGACTACTACTACTACTACACTGAAAACAAGGGAGGGAGCCATAAACTGGAATACAAAAGAAAACAAATGATTCGTGCCAGGCATAACAACTCACACCTGAATCTCAGCACTTGGGAGATTGAGACAGGAGGATTCCCAAGAGTTTGAGTCCAGCATAGGCTACAGAGTAAGAACCTACCTCAAATCCCTTTCACACCACATTCTCCAAATCCACACACCTTGCCAATGAGCAACACAGGGCACTACAGGCAGAAGAGGAAAGCAAGCTTGGGAACAGTAACCATCCCTGCAGTCTAGACATGGCCCCACTGTGGCAGAGGACAGCAGTCTGAATTCAGCTTGTACCCTGAGTGTGGAAAGAAACGAGAATCCACAGGCTGATCCCAGTAGGCGTATCTCAAGAACCTCAACTCAGGCACGCCCTTCAGCACAGGTGATACTCATGGGCTCCAAGGATGAGGACTGGACTTGTCTGGACCAGCTAGGTGTCCTACTATTTTCGTCTAAATACCTGGCAGGCTCATCAGATGTGAATCACTTGCCAGCATTTAATAAACAGCCATCATTTGTGTAAACTTAGTCTCCTCTACAGTGCTAACAGGAAAGACTATCCCTACATTGTTTCTTAATATCTAGTTAATCCAGTACTCAATAAAATGAATGAAATAAAACCAAACCTCTCAAAAGTATAGCAAACCATGCAGTGTTGGTCTTGTACTATGTTAAGGGCGGCTAAGCTATGTTACTGCACTCACCTCCATGGCTCCAGCAACTGCCCCACAGCCTGCCAACATGTGCTGCCCACTGCCCACTGTCACCAGGCTGGGAACAGAGCTGGCCATGCACAATATAAAGAAACCACGCAACAAGAGACACGGTCACCAGGGTAGCAGGATACAAGGAGACACTTGGAGCCTCTAGGCCAGATGACACTGGTGTCTCCATGGCACAGGCACTCTGCTTATTATCTGGTTTGAGACAACTCTTAATGATGCTCTTCTCCTAAAGAGCTATTGACTCTAAATCAAAACCAAAACCAGTTACTCAATTCTGGTGTCTGTGGACCACATTTTCCTGTCTGTGATTAGCTGGTCCTTTGAAAAATATAACAAAGCAGGTGCCGAGTCAGTCTCTGACCTGCATGGGCTCGACTCCAGCAGTCAGACCACACCATGCAACAAACTGGAGACATTATCATAAACAACCAGCCCTTGGAGCACATGGAGTAGGTTAGGCACACATTGCTTAGCCCTGAGGAGACTACTTAACTCATGTGCTGGGTTGAAAGAAGTATGTGTGCATAGCAACAACCACAGCAGCCACACCTCATATGTGTGACATGGGATCTTACAGGTCTTCAGGGTGGTACATAAAATCACAGAAGAACCTGGTCTCTGCTAGGTCACTAAGTCCCCTTGGATATGACAGACAACACAGAACAGTGTCATCCACCAAGCACTCAACAGACAGCAGCTGAGACCTATGGTTTCACAGGCAGTAACCGGAGTGTCTGTCACAGGGCAGCACAGCCGTATTCTCTCGTGCTCTCAATTAGGAGCAGGCCCATCATGGACCAAGTGAGGTGGGTACTTACTTCCCAGACAGCGACTTCCTAGGCCAGGCCCAGCTGAGACAGCAGATGGCAGAAGGCTACTGTTATGAAGACACAGAGAAAGGTGCCGCCTGTCTAAGGCACACAGGTGTGACAGGGCAGCTGGACAGATTCCCATTGGAGGCGTGATTTTCACTTACTACAGGCAGCTTCATCTGGCACAGTCCCAGGAATCCAGCGGATCAGAAACATTTCCGTTTAGGGAGCCTGTGTACAGTGAAGGGCAAGAAGCCAAAGAATGGACATTTGTAAGAAGGAGAGAATGGCCAAGAATACAGCCACAAACCAGGACAGAAACCCCAAACTCAGCAAACAGTCTAGGGATCTCAAGGATAGCTCCAGGGAGGAAGAAGGGTCTAGATTTGGAACAAGTTTTGAAGTAGATAATTTAATGGCAACATCTACAGTGGAGGACCAGAAAGCCAGAGCCTCCAGCTATCCAGAGAGCAGCAGCTGAGAGCTAGAAGGAGAGAGAGAAATGGTCTGACTTGTCACCGAGGAGAACGAGGGTTAGCTCCAGGACATCTACCACCTGGGATCTTTCTCTGGCTGAGACATCAGACAGCCAGGGCCACTCCAGCACTGGTTTGCTGCCACCCTGCCTGGACAATAAATGCAAATCTGGCCCCAACACATTGGGGAGCTGTCAGAAAAGGGAAGAGCACAGGACAGTGATGACAAACGTGCCACCACACTGAGTGACAGAGAAACAGACGGTCCCTCAGAAGGCACTAAAACTCCCATGGGTCAAACCCTTCACAACATCCTTTAACTCAACCTGCCTTAAACTGGATTCAAGTTAGTAAATAAGGTATTTTTACCATAATGAACATCAGTAATGTTCAGGCTCAAAAAGTAAGAAACTAGAAACAAAAGAAACAGTATGACAGAAATCCTCAATTTTGAATATCCATAAAGACGTTGTGCTGGCTAGTTTCACCTCAACTTGACACAAGCTAGAGTCATCAAAGAAGGAAGCCTCAACTGAGAAAATACCTCCATGAGACCTTGCTGTAGGCAAGTCTGTAGGGCATTTTTCTTAATTAGTGACTGGTTGGGGAGGGATCAGCCCTTAGTGGATGGACCACCTGGGTTGGTGGTCCTGGGTTCTATAAGAAAGCAGGCTGTGCAGCTTATGGGAAGCAAGCCAGCAAGCAACACTCTCTATGCCCTCTGCATCAACTAATGCCTCCAGTTTCCAGCCCTGTGTCAACTCCTGTCCTGACTTCCTTCAACTGCGAACAGTGATTTGGAAACGCAAACCTTTTCCTTCCCAAGTTGTTTTGGTTCTGGTGTCTCAACACAGCGACAGGAACCCTAACTAGGACAGCAACCATAACGTCTGTCCGCATTGATAAAAACTGAAGCAAATCCTCACAAGAACACAAATGATTACCTGTGAAACTTTTCTATGATGTTCAGACTGAAGTAGAAAGCATGTGACTGTCTCGCCCCAGCCTCCAGCCCCAACTCTGCCCTCCAGGAAGTACATTCCAGCCCACAGTGAAAAATTTCTTAACCAGAGGGAAAAAAGTAGGAAAAGGGTGATCAACAGGGGCCTGTGAGTGACCAGGGAGACCAGAGCTCTGTTGGATGAAGCACACCAAAGAGTCACTTCACCACATAACACGATAAACACCAACAAAGTATGCACAAGGAGACAGCAGCAACAACACAGGCAACAGAAAACATCTCTGAAAGATTCTAATCCATGCAGAGGGAGAAATGGCAGTGACTCTGGTAGGCTTGTCTGACCTCCTGCGTTAGACAGCATGAAAGAGAGAAAAACCATCTACTCCAACAGGCACAGTCCCTGCTTACTAGCCGCCTCCTTTTTTGCTTTGTGAGTGCATGCATGCTTGAGTGCATGCTACGTAGACCAGAGGTTGACTGCGTGTCTTTCTTGATCGTTCTCCACCTTGTCTTCATTGAGACAGGATCTCTCACTAGACTTGGAACTCACTAGCAGCTAGACTAGTTGGCCAGCAAGACTGTGGGTTCCTACTGTCTCTGTCTCCCAGCAGGGGGATTTCAGGCCTGTACTATCTATTACACCCTGCTTTTGAAGAGGGTGCTAGTGATCCTAACTTAGGGCTTCATGCTTGTGCAAGCACTTTTACCCACTGAACCAATCATCCAAACCCCTTTCTATTTTGAAGTAATTTTCAATATTCAAAAACATGGTAAATCTAGTACAGATTCCCAAGTGGAATTCAGTCATCCCATTCACCTGCTGAAGCATGCACACTTACAGTGGTATCTGATGGCTGGGGAGATGGTGTAGCTTGCTGTACAGGTACGGAATCCGTGGAACCTGTTTTTTAAAGCCAGTCATGGTGGCTCATGCCTACAATCCTAAATCTCAGAGGTAAAAACATGAGGATCCCTGGGGCTCTGTGACCAGTTAGTTTTGATAAATCAGTAAGATCCAGGTTCAGTGAGAGACTATGACTCTAAAAACAAGGAGGAGCTCAGCGGCGCACGTGATACAGCCTTGAATTCCAGCACTTAGGAGATCCTTAAAGAATCTGAGGCCAACCTAGTCTACACAGTGAGTTCCAGGCCAGTGTGTGGTGGTTTGAAAGAGAATGGACCCCCCTCCTCCATACATTTGAATGTTTGGTCCCTAATTGGTAGAACTGTTTGGGAAGGACTAGGAAGTGTTCCTATTGGAGGAGGGGTGTCACTGGGGGGTGGGCTTTAGGGTTTCAAAAGCCCATGGCACTCAGGCCCAGTCTTGCTCTCTCTGCCTCTCAGCTACTGTTCTGGCACCTGCCTGCCTGCCACCTTGCTTTCCACCGTGACTGTCATGGACTCACACTCTGAAACTGTAACAAGCCCACAATTAAATGCTTTCTTTTAAAAGT
>PVIU01018002.1:0-40218 GCA_004026605.1 Ondatra zibethicus
TTATCTACCCCTGTCCTTGCTAGCCAGGGCCTGACCTTCCTCCATTTTCTGAGTAGGTCCTCTTGCTGGAAGCCGCTGAGCAGCCTTCAGGCCCAGACAATGACTTGCCACCCCCACAGAGCACCCCGCCAACCTGGAATGAGGACTTCTTGCCAGATGCCATTCCCATTGCTCATCCAGGGCCCCGAAGGAGAAGACCCACAGGTCCAGCTGGTGAGCAGGGCCTACAGGGGAGGAATCCGGCCAGGGAATGAGATCAGAGTGGGTGCCCAGGGCCTCCACACATAGGCCACACCCTGGCCTCCTGGGTCTGATTTGCTCATGTAGTGTGTTGAAACTTGAAGTAATTGCTAAAAAATGGTGGATTAAGCATAACATTCACATTCTTCTTAAAACGGTGTAAGATCTGGCCAGGTCTGGTGCCATAGGTCTGTGATCCCAGCTACCTGGGAGGCTGAAGCAGGAGGATTATAAGGTTTCTTGTTTTGTTTTTGTTTTGTTTTTTGAGACAAGGTTTCTCTGTGTATCTTTGGCTGTCCTGGAACTAGCTCTTGTAGACCAGGCTGGCCTCGAACTCACAGAGATCTGCCTGCCTCTGCCTCCCGAGTGCTGGGATTAAAGGTGTGCGCCACCACTGCCCAGTTTCTATTTCTTTTTTCTAATTGAAATAAATCCACAAACACAGAATTCACTGTTTGTCCCTTTTACAGTATAAGTTGAAGGCTGTAGGTATAACTTGGTGATGGAGAAGTGTCCTGGATTCAATCCCCAGCACCCTTATGACCGACATAAAGGATCTTCTAAAAGGGTAATCAGAGGCTAGCAAGATGGCTCAGCGGGTAAAGGCACTTGCCACCAAGCCTGAGAACCTGAGTTCAGTCCTCCAGCTCCACCTGGTAGAAGGAGCGAATTTAGGAGCCGGACATAGCCTCGTCTATGAAGTGAGTTCCACAACAGCCAGAGCTGTTACACAGGAAGACCCTATCTCAAAAAAGAGGGGGAGGATTATAAACTTAAGGTCTGCCTGAGCCACAGAGTGAATTTAAGACCAGCCTGGGCAACTTAGCAAAACACTACCCTGTCTCAAAGTATAAGATGGACTGGGGGCGTGGCTCAGTGGTAGAGCACCTATGTGAGGTTCTGGGTTCATTTCCCAGGATGGTAATAAACAGAAAGAGAAAAGAAAGGTGTGGAAGCATTCAGCTGCTTCTAAGACACATGGAGCCCTATACATCCATTCTAAGCTCCGCTGTCCTGCTCCAGCCTTCTGTGTGCTAGAACTGTAGACCTGGGCCACCATACTTGGCTTCTTGTCAAGAGCAAAAATAAAACGTCCTTACTGTAGATTCTCCCTGGAGGTCCAGGCTCTGCGACCAGGCAACAGAACGGCGCTGTTGTTTGTAGCCGACTCGGCTGCAGTTGTCAGTGCCTGCCCGTCCTGGTGTCTTTCCTGTTGCTGGATCAAACACTCTGAAGTGAAAGCCACTTAGGGGAAGTGAGGGTTTGTTTCCATTTACAGATCAGTCCATTATTGAAGGAAGTCAGGGAAGGAAGTTGAAGCAAAAACCGTGAAGGGACTTTTGCATGCTGAACTCACTCCTGGCTCACACTCCCGGCTCACACTTCCTGTTCACACTCCCGGCTCACACTTCCTGTTCACACTTCCTGTTCACACTCCTGGCTCACACTCCATGCTCACACTCCCAGGCTCATGTTTACCTAGCTTTCATATACAGACCAGACCACCTGCCTTGGGATGGCACCACCTCACCGTGTGCTGGGGCCTCCTACTTCAGTTGGCCCTCAAAACAAACCCCCACAGGCCTGCCACAGTTTCTCAGCTGAGACCGGCTTGTCAGGTGACTCAAGGCTGTGTCAAGTTGACCAGTAAAGCTGACTAGGACACCTGGTTCGTGCTGGCTTCAGGCTGTTGACTGTGGTGGACACCTGGCTCCTGCTGGCTTCAGGCTGTTGACTGTGGTGGTGTGTGTCGGGGTGGGGAGGGCAATTAACTAGAAGGTCGACAGGGTCATTGTCTCCATGGGGTTAGTCCCTAGATATTTTCATAAGTTCATGTGTGTCCCCACACAAGGTCCACAGGAGGATGTCTGTCACTCTCCATTGAGACAGGGTCTCTCGCTGAACCTGGATGTAGGCTGGAGGCCCACAAGCCCCCATTGTCCCCACTCCAACAGTGCTGGGGTTACAGTGGCAGACAGTCAGGCCTGGTTTTATCAAAGCACGTGAACAGAGGTAACTGCCCCAAGGTCACCCAGTTTGCTGGTGATCCCCAGCCCCACAAGAGCCCTGGGGGCAAGATTTGCTCCTCTCTTTCTCCTTCCAGCGAATCCCAGGACTCACCTCTGAGTTCACACTCCTGCCCCTTATCCCATCTCTCCAAGGACTCAGGCCCCAAATCTACTTCGTGGATTGTCTCAAAACTCACTGATGCACTAGGCTGGGACTTTATCAGAGAAAGTGAAGTTCCATCAATGGCCAGAAGGTGGCAGACACTCCCTACTAATGGTGACTCCTGCATCCCTGACCTGAGGAAGTCCCCAGCAAGAGGCACTTTTTAGAACACACACACACACACACACACACACACACACACACACACACACATACACCCCGCCAACCCAACTCTTCCTCATGGACCAGGGTCTAATGCAATTTAAGTGCTGAGCACCATGAATGACCCTCAGTTGACTTAACCATGAGACAAAGTTCCCCTGTCGTTTGATTCTCCCGCCTCCGCTTCTGAAGCATTGGGATAACTGGACCTGCACCACGGCTGCTCTCAGGCCTCTAGAACATTTCAAGAGGATAGTGGTTCAAGGCAGGAGGCCTGACCGTGCAGACCCTTCAGGGTAGCTTGGGCTCAGCTGCCACAAGTGCTGGACCTTAAGCAAGAAGATAGCAAGAAGAATGGATTTGATGTGTGAAAACAAGCTACAGCCTGGCTCTGTAGCTGGAGCAGGAGTTCGTGCCTTTCTGCTGATCAGTTTACCCACGTGTAAAAGGGGAGAACAAACACAGTTATTGGGATCCCAGAAGGGAGAGACAGCTTGTCAGCTATAATGACTAGTACACCCAGGAGGCTGGGGTGTGGCTCAGTGGTAGAGCCTCTGCCTAGAATTCCCCAGTGAGGGGCTGGGGTGTAGCTCAGTGGTAGAGCCCCTGCCTAGAATCCCCCAGTGAGGGGCTGGGTGTGGCTCAGTGGTAGAACATCTGCGTAGAATCCCCTAGTGAGGGGCTGGGGTGTGACTCACTGGTAGAGCCCCTGCCAAGAATCCCCCAGTGAGGGGCTGGGGTGTGGCTCAGTGGTAGAGCCCCTGCCTAGAATCCCCCAGTGAGGGGCTGGGGTGTGGCTCAGTGGTAGAGCCCCTGCCTAGAATCCCCCAGTGAGGGGCTGGGGTGTGGCTCAGTGGTAGAGCCCCTGCCTAGAATCCCCCAGTGAGGGGCTGGGGTGTGGCTCCGTGGTAGAGCCCCTGTCGACAGCTCATCTGCGCACATAGTCTATGTGCCCAGAACTGGAGCCTCCGTGGCACTCTGAGTCTACAGTGTTCATCCATTATTCTTTCCCCCAGGACCTCCAGGACAGATGGGACCACCCGGGCCTGTAGGGCCCCCAGGTTCCAAAGGTGACCGGGGCCAGACGGGAGAAAAGGGCCCAGTGGGACCTCCAGGTAAGGAACCATTGTCCCCTGGAGTAAGAGACTGTGATTTGCTTTGTACCTGAGCGGGGGTGTCATTCTATGCACCCCAATCTTGCTTTTTAGCCCCAAATCCACTGCATTTCTTCTCACCCTACTCCCTCTCCAATCTTGGGGTACAACAGGACAAAATTCTACAAGGGTCTTTGGGGGTGGGGTGGGACTGCGAAGGACTAGGGGTTTGTCCCAAGCACCCGAAACACCATCCAGGAAACCCATGATCCCCTGAGTGCTGCGGAACCCCAGCCCCTACTCAGAACTGGCCCACCCTCAGTTCTTGCTCCAGAGCTCAACTCCTCCAGAGTCCGGATTCCACTTCTTCAAGTGCTATCATGTCTGTCCTCTGCTGTCCCTGTGTCCCCTGCACTACCCTGGAAGGGGAACCCTTCCCATCAAACCCTCCTTCGGTGCAGAGGCCTGTCACTGAGTGCCCAAATGGCCCCGGCCAGTCCTCTGCACTCGGGGTCTGGGGTTACCCGATGTGACATCACAGTGCTGTCTCACCTAAACCTTTGCTCTCCATCGTAGGTCTCTTGGGGCCACCAGGGCCACGCGGGCTTCCTGGAGAGATGGGACGCCCTGGTCCACCAGGCCCTCCTGGCCCAGCAGGAAGTCCCAGCCTCTTGCCAAACAGTCCCCAAGGTGTCCTCTATTCCCTGCAGCCACCCACAGACAAGGAGAGTGAGTGCTGGGTGGCGGAGTGGGAGGGACCGGGGGAGCTAAGTTGTCTCTCCGGGAAAACTAGATTTTCCCTAGGGATCCCAGAGAAGCTGAGAGCCCATAATGGTGGGGATCAGCCAGGAATGGAGACTTTGTTCTGAAGGAGGGTTCCCTGGGAAAATGGCGTGGTGTCCAACCCTGCTCTTGGCCTCAAGGCTCACCTTCCTGGGTCTGACACGTTCCACTTGCAACAGCAATTGGCTCTATTAGCTGGAAGGCAACCCCTCCTCAGACACCAATTGTCACATTGCCTTCGAATGGTCTCCTCACAATGAGACACTCAACAGTGTTTACTGAGCAGAAGTGTGATGAACTACATCTACGAAGTCTCTCAAAAACCTCATTGTGGCTGTGAGCACCAGAGTAAAAAACATAACTGCTTTATGAGTGTACAGTCCAGAGGGGTCAAAGATTCTAAGGGACTACTGTGAGGGTTAGAGTCTGTCACTCTGAAAGGAACAGCACTTTTAATTAATGATCAAATACTAACCCAAAACATAACCCTAACTATAGCCCTATCCCTAACACAAATGCTAACCCTAGACGTAAAGGTAACCCTAACACTAGCCATAACCCTAAATATAGCCCTATCCCTAACACAAATGCTAACCCTAGACCTAAAGGTAACCCTAACACTAGCCCTAACCCTAACTATAGCCCTATCCCTAACACAAATGCTAACCCTAGACCTAAAGGTAACCCTAACACTAGCCGTAATCCTAACTATAGCCCTATCCCTAACCCAAACGCTAACCATAGTCAATACTAACCATAACCCTAACCATAAACCAAAACCTAGCCCTATCCCTAACCCAAATGCTAACCCTAGCCCTAATGCTAACCCTAAACCTAAACCTAAACCTAGCCCTAGCCCTAACCCTAACCCTGGGGTTATTTTAAAATCTTGGAGAAGCTGGGCATGATATCACAAACCTAAATTCCAGCCCTCAGGAAGCCGAGGCAGGACAATTACTGCTAGCTTTAAGCCAATCTGGGATACGTAACAAACTCAAGGCCTGACTCAGCTACACAGGGAAACCCTGTCTCAAAAGAAAAAGATCAAAGTGTATTTTTAAAAATTTAGGACTGGGGCACATGGCTCAGAGGTAGAGCCCCTGCCTAGAATCCCCCAGTGAGGGGCTGGGGTGTGGCTCAGTGGTAGAGCCCCTGCCTAGAATCCCCCAGTGAGGGCCTGGGGTGTGACTCAGTGGTAGAGCCCCTGCCTAGAATCCCCCAGTGAGGGGCTGGGGCACATGGCTCAGAGGTAGAGCCCCTGCCTAGAATCCCCCAGTGAGGGGCTGGGGTGTGGCTCAGTGGGAGAACATCTGTGTAGTATACATGAGACGTGGGACTCAATCTCCAATACCACATAAATAAATAAACAATTGCATCAAAAGAATCAGGAGGGGCACACCTTAGTTCACATGTAGAGGTCATAGGACGGACCACTTGTAGAAGTCAGTTCTTCCCATCCACCATGAGGGTCCTGGGGACCAAACTCTGGCCGTTAGGCTTGGTGGCAAATGCCTTTACCCTCTGAGCCATCTTGCCAGTTCCCAAAATGAAATCCTGAAGAAGAGGATGGGTACCGTCCGTGACTGACAGTATGGTTATGGAGTTCATGTTAGCTGTCACAGGAATGGAGTAGGGGAGACCCCGTTCATCCCCCCAATACACATAACACAAACCTCACCTCAGCACTGATAACTTCCTGCATCCAGGCCTCAGTTTCCCCAGTTGTAAAGCCAGGTGGCCATGCTCCCTAAGGGAGCCACTCTGGAGGTTGAAGCACACAGTCCCTGAGTGCTTACAGTCAGAGTTGGGCTTGTCCCCAAGGTCAGATGGGCGTGTAGGTGTGTTCAGAGGGTCCCAGGTGGGGCAAAGGCCAGTTCCGGCTTTTGTCTGTAGCCTGGACTTCCTTGAAGAAAAGCCCCTAGTTAGGGGAAAGGCAGATGTGCAGAGGAGCGGGTAATGGTCGGAATGGCCACTAAAATATACCCATTGGCCATGAGGAGCCCAAAAGAGGGTCCACCCTGATGTACATTTATGCATGCATGCACGTGTACATGCATGCACATGTGTGTGTGTGTTGTGTATGTGTTTGTGCAGGTGTGTACCTGTGTGTGTAAAGGGCAGAGGTTGAGCTGAGTGCCTCCCACCATTGCTCTCCACCTTATTATTTGAGACAGGGTATCCCACTGAACCTGGAGCGTGCTGATTGGGCCGTCAACAAAGCTGGTGTTTCCAGGCCCCAGTGTTGAGATTGCAGGCAGGTGCTGCCACTCCCAGCTTTTATGTGGATGCTGGGGATTCGAACTCAGGTCTTCAAGCTGGTGTGACAAGTACTCTAACCACTGATCCACCTCCCCACCCCTAACCCTGACTACTTCTGAGCAATAAATGTACTGTGTCCATTCACACACAGGGGGAGGGTGCTGGACTCAGCTCTGGGGAGGCCACTAACCCCTCAGACTTGGCCTCCAGATTGGCCACCTTCACCCAACCCGATCACTGATCATGTGATTCTCTCTGCAGATGGAGACTCCCAGCTGAACCCTGCTGTGGTTGACACAGTGTTGACAGGTGTCCCAGGTCCCCGGGGTCCCCCTGGCCCCCCTGGTGAGTGGAATTGAAGATCCTTTTGGGCTTGTCCTGAGCACAAAGGTCTTTTTCCTACTTTATCTATTTATTTGTTGAGACAGGGTAGCATGTAGCCCAGGCTGACCTCTCATTCTTTATGTGACCAAGGATAACCTTCGACTTCCAATCCTTCTGCCTCTAGCTCTCAAGCGCTGGGATTGCTGAAGTAGCCCCACTCCACCTGGTTTATGTTATGCTAGGAACCCACTCAGTCAAGCATGCTACCTAGCTTCATCCTTAGTACTGAGCCCAGGGGTCTTGGGGCAACTGAAGGGCAGTTGGGCAGTCTATGTCCCATCCTTCACATGTCCAAAAGCAGCTTAGGGGAGGACAAGGTTTGTTTCAGCTTACAGAACATAGTCTGTCATTGAAGGAAGCCAGGGCAGGAACCTGAGGCTGCAACCATGGAAGAATGCTACTTATTGGCTCACTCACAGGGTCAGGTTTGCACAGCCAGGACCACCCGCCTAGGGAGTAGTGCTGCCCACAATAGGCTTGGTCTCCTACGTCAACTAACAATCAAGACAATCTCCTAGACATGACCACACACCATTCTAATTTGGACAATCCCTCATTTGGGGCATCTCCTCTCAGATAACTCTCAAGATAACTGTCAAGTTAACAAGTCTATTCAAAATGCGGGGGGGGGGGCTTCAGAGACCCAACAGAGTGTTTCTAAGTGTGAGATTTTAGTGGGCATGGAGGGTGCTCATGGTAACCAATGCAAAATGGATGGGGCTTCAGAGGGGCTGGTTCTAGGTTTCCAAATTGGCAGGAGACTGATAGGCTGGGCTGGGACCTTGTGAATTAGCTTCCTTCTCAGTCTACGGGTCTCAGGATTTGAGTGACCATGTGGATTAGGAAGGGAAGGAGATGGGTGGATGGAGGTGGGCTTCTGAGAGCTGAGGGTGGGAGGGGTATGGAGAATCTGAGTCTTCTCTGATATTCATTCACCAAATATTCATTTGCTACTACTGGGAAGGGGGGAGACCCAGGGCAAGGTCAGAATGCTGGGAATGTCCCTGTTCAGATCTGATAGGGGAGCAGTGAGCTTTTCTGTCCTTAAGTGTTCACCAATGACTCTACCTACAGGTCCCCCAGGACCACATGGTCCTCCAGGACCTCCAGGAGCACCTGGATCCCAGGTAAGGACTCAGCCATTTCTAGTGTAGTATAGGGGATAGCCTGCAGTGTTAACGTCCCAGGTGATGCAACTCTCATTCTTTTGATGAGCTCAGTCCCAGAGAGCTTAGATGTTGCTGGAAGCCACATAGACATTCTCAGCAGGTCACCCAGTGATGTCTGAACCCTTGCTTCTACCTGGAGATCACCTATTGGAGAGGAAGCAAGGCCCTAAGCCTAGAATTTCTCTGCCTCTCCAGCCATGTGGTCCATCAGTTTAGAGAAGGGAGTATAAGTGCTGATGCCCTGATCTAGGGACAAGGCCTAGTAGTGAAAGCAGAGTGGGTTGTGAGACTAGGTGAGGTGTCTGGGTCTTATCTGTGGAGCTCTGTGAAGGTTTCTGTCATATAGTTGGAACTGATTGTATTGGAAGTAATTTCTTATGCACTTGTTTGCATTTCTAGACAGTCCCTCTGGCTCACTGTATGAGTGTGGGAGCCAGGGTTCCAATTTGGTGAAAGGTTGAGGAGTACATTGTGATCCTATGGGTGCCAGGAGACAGCCCATATTTAAGCTCTGGGTTCAGCACATGTAAACGCTGGATCAGCACATATAAGACCATTCCTGCCTTGGCCACTTGTAGGTTTTTCTGCCCAAGTGCTAAGTCACCTGTTTCCCTCCTCTGCTTAATACTCATGCTTGGCATTGATTTACTGTATAAGAGATTAGATCAAAAGCTTGCCCAAGACTCAGCGTCAGACTTCTGCTGTGGATGTAGTTGCAGGCACAGTCAGGTCCCAAGTTTGAACTTCTAGCTTCCTCTTCTGCTGGGACCCAGTATAGGTGGGGCCAGAGGCAGAAAACATCAGAGGCAGGAGAGCCCCACTGACCTTTTATTCCAGGGACTGATAGATGAGTGGGTTGTGGCAAGGTCATCTGTAAGTTTGGGCTGGGCACTGGGAAATTGGGAGCCATGTCTGTGCTCAACCCCATAGTGTCCCTAAACATAAGCTTGTCTGTCCCAACTCGGAGAGGGATTGGAGGGCAAGAGCCAGCTACAGCCTGAGCTGCCCCAACAGAAGAGGGTGACTTGAAGGTCACCCGGGACTCCGGCCCGGAGTGTGGCAAGAGTGGAAATGACCTCAAGTTTGGACTCATCCTGGGAAGGTCTAGTCACAGCTTACCTGGATTAATATACCAAGTCATCTGGAGTTTTATATTAATACTGTGTAAGGCTATAGATTTATAATCTGTGTGACTGGGAAGATCTCTTTGGTTCTCTGAACCTCCCAGAGTCTGGTGCTCAGAGAGCTGGCCTCCATGACCCTTCTCAAACACAAGAATTTATGGGTCACAGCTCCTGTCTCCAAGGCCAAAGAGACTGATACTTCACATTCAAGCCTAATATCAGGGTCAGGGCACTCCACTGAAGATGGTCTCTGTTGAATACCTACTGTGTGCTGATACACACAGTATCAGGGAGTAGCTTTCATCATGTATTTAAGCCTCACTTCCTGCTATCCAGACTACACTTTATTATACTGATTTATCAGAACTGTCAGGTGAGGCTCAGAGAGATTAAATGGTTTCCCCAAAGTCACACAGCTACACAATAATAGAGCTGGAATTTTGGACTCAGGAGTGTCAGCCTCCAAAACTTGCCTTCTCCTCTGCCTGGTGAAAAATGGCAGCAATACTTTGACTATACTTCTAGAACCCAGGCTAGTTCAAGCCCCTGCTCAGTGTTAATCTACTCCATCCCCTTTATAGCAGTAAGATGTGTATCATTATTAATCATCTTTAGAGGTGAGCAATGGAGGCATAGAGAGGTTAAGCAACCCTCTCAAAGTCACAAAGTATTCATTGGCCATGTGTATGATACATGAGGCTAGTCTTACTGGTTCCATTTTATAGACAGAGAAACAGCCCAGAAGCAAAGCCGATTTCATGAATACCCATAAGAGCTAACACATGGGTTCTCCAAGTCCCCCATCTCAGACCCTATACACATCTCTATGATGAGCTGTACAAGTAATGTCCTGATGTATGCCCTCCCTCCCTTGTCTCACACCAGACAGTCTGTCTTTAGTCTCTGCATGTCCCCATGGGTGGAGAGGTGCCCTTGCATCCCAGCCAATATCTTGACCATGAGATTTGCTTCCTAGGGTGAGCCCAGTGTGAAGGAAGGAGAAGAGGACAAAGCCGCCGCTGCAGAGGTAACTGTGCCTGTTGGCAGTGTCTTCTGTTGTGGGTGGAATTTTCCATCCTGTCAGCCAGCTCCCAAATAACCACACAGAAACTTATTAATTATAAATGTTTGGCTGATAGCTTAGGCTTGTTACTAACTAGTTCTTACTGCTTAAATTAACCTATACT
The DNA here is from genome assembly GCA_004026605.1 of Ondatra zibethicus. NCBI lineage: Eukaryota > Metazoa > Chordata > Mammalia > Rodentia > Cricetidae > Ondatra > Ondatra zibethicus. Next base: position 10,575 of record PVIU01018002.1, read on the forward strand.
TATTATCTACATCCTACCATGTTCTGGAGGTACCTTTTTTCAGCCCAGCATGTTCATCTTTCTTCTTCCTGTGTCTTCTCATGACTCTACCCTTCTTCATCCCTGCATTCTCTCAGTCTGTCTCCCACCTAACTGTCTAACCACCTAACCAGCTGGCTTAGCTATTGGCCAGTTGGCTCTTTATTAAACCAATGATAGCAACACATCTTCACAGTGTACAAAAGGATTATTCCACAGCATCCTGTAATTGAGGTGAAAGCTGGGCACCCCAAAGCCAGCCCTGAGTGGGGTACTGGCTGATGAGGACAGAGTCTCTCTTAGTCCCCAGGTAATTCCCAGCCCAACAAAGTGACAGTGTGAACACTCTTGCAACTGTGGGCATGCCACAGCTGGGGCAACTGACCCTGGGGTCTGGCATGGAAGGAGCATTCTCGGGAGTGGCTGGCAGGGGACCACAATCCTGTGGGGAAGACACTGCCCCTTATCAAATCTCAAGTTACAAAGAGCAGCTGCCACTGTGACTTGGAGGATGTGGGCTGGTGGATGTGAGGCACGACAGGTGGAGGAAGGGGCTTCAACTTCAAATCCTAATGAGGGAGGATGGGAACAAGAAAAGCCTGGGGCAAGCAAGTGAATACTGGGACAAGAGCTTGGAGGTTGAGAAAAAGGAGCTAGGGTGCGGGGGTCCTCCTGGGAGGCTGTAAAAGCAGGGCTGGGAATGTGGCTCAGGTGGTAGAGCGCTTGCCCAGCATGGATGAAGTTCAGGGTTTGTCCTCAGCCAGCATGGGGGACCTTGGGAGGTAGAGGTACAGTGGGGTGGGGATCAAAAAACAAATAAATGACAACAGCAAAAATTGGCTGGGAATGGAAGTGCCTGTTGAGGGCTTCCTGATTGTGTGGAAGGGATGAGCTGGGCGAGTTGGAGCAGGGTAGAGGAGGCCTGGGTTGCGGGAGTGAGGTTGAGCCAGGGCATGGGGAGTGGGATAGGAGCTTTGGGAGATTCTTGCTGTACTGGTGCTCATGAGACTGAGACAGGAGAGACATGGGTTCAAGGCTAGCCTGGGCTACATAATGAGACCCTGTCTAAAAAACAACCGCAACGAAACAAAGCACATGAGGTAACAAAGAAAAAGGGAAATCAGATGAGAGAGGAAGAGGCAGGAAGATGGGAGAAGGGGGAAGAGGAGAAGGAGAGAGGTGAGGGGAAGGACAGGGAGAAAGGGGGAAAGGAAAAGAGGAAGGAGGTGGAGGGGAGGAAAGGAAGGGTGAGGGAGGAGAGGGAAGGGAGAGGAGGGGAGGGGAAGAAGGACATCTTGTTTGGAGCTCAGACAGAGAAACCCTGAAGACCCCCATCCCCCACCCAGAATCCTTCCCCAGCTGAGACATGGACCCTGCACATAGCTGCCTTCTGGTTCCTACTGGGGATGTCACTCTTATCAACCAGTGAACTCTCTTTGACTCTGAGTGGAATAGCAGATCTGCCTGTTCCACAGGCAGAGCCACGCAGCCGACCTGACTCCAGCTCAGGAGTGGCAGCCTTGCCCCTTGGCCACCTGGTTCGCCTTGGCGCTGGTGTCCCGTCTTCTCAAGGGCAGCAGCTTGCCTTGGTATGGTCAGGTATCTCCACACACAAAGCCACGTGGAATGAAGCTCTGGATATGTGCTTGGCACCAGCTCCTACCAGCGCTCTGGGGAGGCTTGGCTGTTTCTAGTCTCCTTCTGGCTTGGCTCAGCCTACTCCACAACACTGATTCGGCCAACGCTCTCAGGTGGACAGTCCAGGCAGGCGCTGTCACTTTCTCTACCTGTAGGCCCTGACTTGCGTGCTCTCACCTCTTGGTGTTTTCTGGAAGATGGGTGTCCTAGTTAGAGTTCTGTTGCTGCGATAAACGTGACTGAAGCAACTCAGGGAGGAAAGGGTTTGTTTGGATTTCGGGTTACAGTCCGTCATCAGGGAAGCCAAAACTTGTAAGAGTATATCCGGGTTAAAAGCAATCCAATAGTGTGCCCAATATTTGCAAAAGTTTTCTCTCATTTTATGAGTGAGTTTTCATTTTAACAGCATCCCTCATTGGGGAAGAATATATCATTTAAGGCACTTGATTTGTCTTTGTTCCCAGTCATTGTTTGTATTTTAAGTGCTACATCAAAGAAGCCACCACCTAACCCAAGGTTACAATTACCGACATCTACATTTCCTTCTAAAGGCTTTATGGCTTGCATTTAGCTGCGTGACCTTTCTGAGATGATCTTTTGTGTGGTGGGAGGCAGAGGGCTGCTGGAGTCGAGCCGTGGCTCTCGAGAATGCATGGACGAGTCAGAGCTGGACAGACCGCTTGGCCGCTAATACATGCTGCTGTCTGTTTGCTTTCTACTGCTGAGATAAACGTCGTGACCGAAAGCAGTGTGGAGAGGAAAGGGGCGTTTCAGCTTACAGGTTACAGTCTGTCATCAGGGGAAGTCGAGGCAGAGACTCCAGGCAGGAAGCTGGAGGCAGGAACTGATGCAGAAGCCATGGAGGAGTGCTGCTTACGGGCTTGCTTCCCATGGATTCCTCAGCTGGCTTTCGGATACAATCCAGGGCCACCTGCCCAGGGGATGGCACCGCCCACAGTGGACTGTGCCCTCCCACATCAATCAGAAATCAAGAAAATGCCCCATGGATTGGCCTAGAAGCCAATCTGATGGGGGCATTGTCTCAACTGAGGGTGCTCTTTCCAGATAACTCTATCTTGTGTCAAATTGACAAACAACATCAATCATCATAGGGCACGCTGGGAAGGAGCCCTTAGAAAACCACAGCAGGAGAAGAACCTAGGCTTGAGCCCACTGGGTCTAGAGTTGAAGCCCCGGTCGGCGCAATCCGTGCTGTGTCGCTATGGGGATGCGGGCTGACTGGGTTTTGGGTTGGTCATTGGTGAACCCTGTTTGGAGCACCAGTCTGGTATGCAGTCGGCGCTCGGCCCTGATATCTGTTTGTAGTGGAGTGGACATTGCTATTTAAGAGGCAGAGCTGCGAGGAGTCCACTGTGTCTGCACAGCCTCTGCTCCTGTCCCACCCCAGCCTGACTGAGACCCTGAACTTGGCTTTTCATCTGCACCAGGGCGAGGGTGTGCAGCAGCTCCGAGAGGCCCTGAAGATCCTGGCAGAGAGGGTCCTCATCCTGGAACACATGATTGGGGTCCACGGTGAGTAGCAACCAGGCCTCCCACTTTCCCATGACCTACTGACCTCGTGGGGGCTGCTAACGCTGTGTGGTCCCCTGCTTTCAGGGACTCCACCGTGTTATTGTCAGATGGCCCGCACTAAACCCCTCTGATCCTGTCCCTCATCTGTTCAAGTTAGTGTCAAAACCCCACTCCCATCTGGGCATCACAGGGGATGACCAGAAATACTTCCACAAGCCGGGCTGCCTCCTAACTTTACGTCTTGCCCAGGCCAGTTCCTCCACCCGCTGACCACTGACTTGTCCTGAGTCCTCCTCTTTGTCCTAATCGTCCTTGTCACCATGGAAGGAGCCCCCCCCACCCCCGCATCTTCCTGATACCCTGGGGAGTCCTTATCTAAGCTGGGGGTGGCTGGTTCCTCTGCAGGGTCTGGAGCTCAGGCCACTTGCTATTGGTTAAAGAATAAGTGGGCAGGCGACTCGAGAGGTAGTGACTGGGGGAACAAACAGACGGGAGGGTGGCCAGGAGGAAGAGTGGATGGGAGAAGGGGGGGTGGATGGGGGCATGAGTAGGTGGATGAAAGGGTGCACGGGGGTGAGCACGTGAATGAATGGGAAAGTGAATGAGCCTGACTCATAGGTGAATGAATGGAAAAAAGATGAATGGATGGGGGAAGTTGAATGGGGAAGTGTATGTATGAATGGGCGAGTAAATTAATAGGTGAATGAGTGTGTGTGCTGCTGAATGAACAAATCAGTGAGTGCGTCAGCGAATGAGTGAATGTGTTAGTGAATGAACGAGGCCTGCTTGCCTCCTCTCACTGGACTTGCCCAGGCTCTGGGAGCAAGCAGAGGCCGCTGGGTACACTGAGGCTGTCTTGAACACCCCTGCTGCCCTCCTTCTAGATCCCCTGGCCTCCCCTGAAGGAGGCTCTGGGCAGGATGCGGCCCTGAGAGCCAATCTCAAGATGAAGCGGGGAGGCCCTCAACCTGATGGCATCCTGGCTGCCCTGCTGGGCCCTGATCCTGCACAAAAGAGCGTGGACCGGGCCGGCAACAGGAAGTAAGAACAAGCCCAGCCCTGGGGCTCAACAGCTGCCACATCCTGAAGATGCCCCATGTGGGGCTGGGCATCAGGCAGGGACGATTGTGAAAGACACTGGGAGCCTGGGGACCTTGGGGACAGATGATGTCTCCAAGGGGCAAGGCCCAGCACAGACTAGCACCCTGTCAGGACCCTCCTTTGCCCCTGTCCCCTACCTCCCACCCCCAGCTGGAGACGGGGTCTGGGTGGGCTGGATGGCAGGTGGGAGAATAATCGTGATTCTCAGTGGCTGAGCCCCTGCTCCATTAGAGGCCAGCGCCAGCTGAGGGTGCTTTCCCTATATTGTCTCATTTAACCCTTAAAAGGTAGGTCTGTGATCCCCACTCAGCGTGGGGACCGAGGTGTGGAGAGTACACGTGACCAGATCCTGGATATCATGTGTGTTGGGGGGGAGGTATGGTATTGTAACCCAGGCCTTGCTGTTGCTGAAGCCATGACTTACAACCCTGGCTCGTTTCTTCCCCTCCTCATGAGGTGGACAGCCCAGAGCACTCCTGAGCAGCAGGGCTGCTGGGAGACAGGGCCACCTGAGAAGACATGGGACACTGCAGGACTTGGAACCTGCCCCTCTTGATCTGGGACAAGGGGCAGCTTCCAAGGGGACTTGGGGACCAAGAGTTAGGGTCTTTGGGGCTGAGAGAAGCAAAGGCTTTTGAATCTGCTTGGCGGTGCTCCCGCCTGTCTCCCAGGCTGAGCCCGCTGGCCCTCGCCTGTCCTCCCCCATGGAGAAGGAGAGAGCATTTGATGGACTGTCCATCCAGGGTAGGGCCTACAGCCTCCCATCACTGTCAGTCTTTCATGGAACTCTCTAAAACCTTCTGCTTGGATGGAACACAAGCCCATGTCCCCCCATGTCCCCTTGACCAAGAATCAAGCTGCCCGTGTCCTAGGCTCTCTAGAGGCCATGTCCCTTGGGGCTGGGGTCCTAGCAGGTTCCACAGCAGAGCTGGTCTACAGCGCTGAAGGCCTCTCTGGCTCGTGCTTGGTTTCTTATGACCCACCTACCCTGGTGCTCCTCCCACCAGGCCACAACCCCTTACACTCAGAGAGCAGAAAGGCCTGGAACCACCCTCAGGTGTGTCTCCCTGCCTAGCAGGAATGACCATCCCTATAGATCTTGGTGCTTATGCAAGGCTGTGACCTTGTCCCCCTGGGCCCTGTTGGCTATTCCCGGACTCTTCTCTGTCCCTACCAAGAGGTGATCTGAGACCTGTGATGTTATTTCAAATAAAGGTGCTCTCCCACTGTGGCCTTCCTGTGACTTGGCAGCTGTCAGGGAGGCTGGAGCTTCACCCAGTTCATGCCAGACAACTGATGAACGACTGTATTCAGCTCTGGGGTGACTGATGCAGAGGAACCCAAGAATTCAGCTAGAAGAGGGAAGGTACCCCTCAAAAATAGCTGTTTGGAGTACTTGAGATGGCTTGGTTAGTAAAAGCACTTGCCACCAAGCCTGGTGACTTGAGTACAGTCCCCAGGACCCACATAGCAGGAGAGAACTGGCTCCCGCAAGTTATCCTCTGACTTCCTCATGTGCGCCCCCCCCACACAAATGAATAAATGTGTCTGTATTTTTAAGATGGGGGTGGAGAAATGTCTCAGCACCTAAGAAGGCTTTCTGTCCTTGCAAGAGGATCCAAGTCCATGTGTGGCACCCACACTGGGCAGCTCACAACCATCTGAAACTCCAGCTCTAGGGTGTCCAATGCCTTCTTTTGGCCTCTGCAGTTAGCCACACACACATGTACACATACAAACACTCAGATGCACATGAGTACACATAAATAAAAAAAACAAATATTTTTAAAAGAAAGAAGAGAAAAGGTTGGCCACTCTTTTAAGGGAGGCTGAGTTTGAACTAAGCTGGGGCCCCAGCCCTGCAAGGCAGAGAGTTGTAGTTTTGTTTCTGTTTTTTTGAGACAGGATCTCACTATGAAGACCTGGCCGACCCCTGGCCGACGGGAGTCTGACTATATAGACCAGACTGGCTTTGAACTCAGATTCCCACCTGCCTCTGCATCCTGAATGCTGGGATTAATGGCGTGCACCACCATGCCAGTAGTACAAGGCAGAGAGTTAAACTGAGGGACGCCAAGTGGTGCATGACTTGGGGGTGGGCATATGTATAATTAACGCCTACTTCCCAACTGGGACAGATCAACAGCCTAAAGAATGATTCAGACAAGCTTATCTTGACAGACTTGATGAGTTCATGAAGCGAAAAATACAAACAGCTCCATTTCCTCCTTCGTAGGTGTCAATCACCCACCCACCCACCATGCTCCAATTTCACAGGGTTCTGAGTCTCAACACAATCTGTACAAGCTTGAGTGTGGGATACACTTAGTGTCAAAGCAGTAGAGGTGACCACAGGCTCACACAACGTAAGGCACAGCAAACCAGACTCGGCGGCTGGTGAGAGGAGCTTGCTACACGAGCCCGGGGGCCTGAGTTCGATCCCTGGAACTGGCATAAAGGTGAAGGAGAGAGCCAACTCCACAGTGCTGTCTTTTGACAGCTGTGACTTCCATACGTGCATCCCATAGCACATGGTGCACCCACAATAACACTAAGTAATAACAATACTATAAAAACTCAGAATCTGGGAATGTTGTATGTTAATGTGGAGTCTGCTTGTGCCCTTTCAAGGGGTCTGCTGCTCTCAGCAAGCAGTGTCTGGTCATGGGAGAGACGACTTGTTTTTGTGGCATTCTGGGATGAGGAACGCTGAAAGGTGGTTTGCTCTGAGGTGGAGTTATTCTGACTAGGGCTTAGGAGACAACTCACATCGTACCAGGGCAGTGTAGATTCCCTTACCCTGTCTCTGTGCCTGTGCAGACCTGGGTCAGCGATAAATTAATTCCTCCCTAGAACTCCAGAGAAACCCAAATACTCAAGAAGCAAGCCCCCCTAGATCAGGGTGGGGCCCACAGTGGCTGCTGCATCACTATAGACCTTGGTACCACCAGGCGCTGGCCGTGTGCCTGGGTCTCTCCAAACCAGAGTTGACATCTGCCCAGAGTTAAAATCCAGTGGAGAAGATGGGCATCAAATATCCAGGAGATGTAGAAGGCACAGACTCTGGGCCACTTTCGTAGCCTGGAACCAAAAGCTAAGGATGGGAGAAATGGAACCGAGACAGATAGTTGGGGACGTCACCTGCCCTCTCCGGGTGATGAACGTGCCGCTACCTCCTTAAGCAGCAGCCCCATTCACAGGCCAGGTGGGTGTGTGATTCTCCTCTGCACACACGGTCCTGGACCAGCTGACTCAGGACCACTCAGTCCTGGGGAGACTGGGGGAGGACAAGGGTTTGAAGCTGGACTTTGACAGGAAGCAGGGGCTTGAGAATGGAGAATGGTCACTCTCCTTTGTCCCTGGGTAAAGGGACAGAGCTAAAGAAACATATGGGGTTTTGGCTTGATTTGGTTTTTCGAGACAAGTTTCTCTGTGTAGTCTGCCCTGGAGCTCACTCTGTAGACCAGGCTGGCCTTGAACTCAGAGATCCGCCTGCCTCTGCCTCCTTTAACTGGGGTTAAAGGCGTGCGCCACCACCCAGCTAAAGCATATGCTCTTCCTCCCTCCCTTCCTCTTCTTTCCTCTAGCCCTTCATACACACACACACACACACACACACACAGAGAGAGAGAGAGAGAGAGAGAGAGAGAGAGAGAGCGCTACTGGAGGCCCAGCCTGATGGCCTGAATACAGCTTCTTGGCTTCTTGTCCCACCCCAGAAGCCCCACCTGCCTATCCACGGCCCCTCCCACTGCAGATGCTTGGGACTTCTGTCCCTAAGTAGTCTCGCCTGTATCCCCTCTTCTCGACTGTCCCCCAAACCATGAGGGGCAGGGGTGGAAACACCCCGGCACTGGGCCCCAGCCAGGGGTGATGAAAGTCCCCCATTCAAACCTATGACTCACTGAATCCAACAGTCACCCCATAGCTCAACCTCCCATGCTCAGCTGTGACTGTCCAGGTGCAGGAACCATCCGTGTCCCCAGCCTACCTGGGTGCAGCACAGTGAATCACTGTGTCACATCACTGACACCTATGTGACAGGACCTTGGCAGTGAGATCGCCTCCTGTCCAGGCCCCGTAAGGCAGTGAGAAGGCAGTGGGCAGAGAGAGGGACGAAGGCTTCCCAAAGCAGCCTCCCTCAGAACCTCAGCCCTCGCCACCCTGCGGAGAGCCAGCACCTGCACTTCCCACTGCCGCTCTCTCACAGACCTGCTTTGCAGAGAATTTCACAAGATTTTCAATTAATTGAATTCCCAGGGAAATTTACTTCCAATGTTATTAATAAATTCTAATGCCGCCTATAACTCTCAATTGCCAGTTAATTAACTTGCAATTGGCACGTTGTAAAAAGGCAAACTAAATACCTTTTCGGTGGGGGCTGGTGAAGCTGAGGAGCCCGTGTGTGCTGAGGTAGACAGCTGGGATACACGTTCTCTCTTTCCCCAGCTGAGAAATGACGACAGTGTGCCCAGCATCCTTGGCATTGAAGGAGGTCACACGGTCTCCTCCAGGGTTCTGGGTACCTAGGGTTGATATTGGTTTCTGCTCCAGAACAAACAAGGACAGTGTGGCCTCATGGCCTTCTATACAGCTCACCAGGTACCTCAGTATTTGATGCAATGTTACTCTGGGCATATAGGGGGTGATGCAAACAGTTCTTTTGTTTGCTTGCAGCAGGGTCTTTATATGTAGCCCAGGCTGCCCCAGAACTCACTACATAGCCCAGGCTAGCTTCAATCTTTCAATCCTCTTGCTTCTAGCTCCCAATTGCTGAGGTGACAGGCCTGTGTCGCCTCATCCACACTTTCCTCTTGACTGGATTCACGGCCCCCTTAGAATTCCAGCCATGGGTCAGGGTTTGTAGCTCAACTGGCGCACACATGGCTCTGGGTCCAATCTCCTGGCACACCCATGGCTCTGGGTCCAATCTCCTGGCACACCCATGGCTCTGGGTCCAATCTCCACACCTCGTAAACCAAGGTTGGTGGCTCACACCTGCAATCCCATCACCAGAGAGGGAGAGGCAGGAGGATCAGAAGATCAAGTTTTAGTCCGCCCGTGTCACGTCTAGCCAGGGAAGCTCTACAGCAGGGGAGTATTGGCTTGGTGTGTAAGGACTCGATAAGGATGACATCGAGGGAGGCTTGGGATTGGCCGGGTTGCCTGTGAAAAAGGAGCTCTTGAGAGATGGTGGCACACCGGTCACCTGGGCACTCAGGCAGAGGAGGAGGACTCAAGGTTCAAGGCCATCCAGGTGACGTAGCAAGACGACGTCTCAAGACAAAACATCTGTCTTGTCTTTCAGTCTATCGACTTAGCTACCTACCTATCGTCTGTCTGTCTGTCTACCTATCATCTGTCTGTCTGAGTCCATTTGTCACTGAAGCTCATGGGTTGTTCTGGTCCCTTAGACAAAGGAGGGGATAGTGCAAACCCTGGAGGTCCTTAGACGCAAAGGCTGCCGTCACAAGATAGGGAACAAGGAAACTGTTGGAAGGGATCAAGAAGATAGGCACTACTGTAAGAGGACCTAAGAGGACCCTCAGGACAGGAACAAGCGTGTCACAGAGGCGTGATGCCGGTCCCTCTCGGCCATATTTGCTGCGTGTTCTTCCTCTTGTAGCCTTTTTTCACTCCATCTGGCCTCGTGGCCTCTGCTTGCTGGTAACTTCAGTTCCTTCCTCCCAGAGCCTCTTACTTGTCCTGGGACTGGGGGCTTAGCAGTCGCCTGCCACTCAGCAGGAGTTAGGGGCAAAGTGTCCGGCTGTGAGAGCCAAGCAGCGAATGAGATGAGTCACTTGTCCCAGTCTCTAATTAAAGAGATGACAGACGGTTAAAAAAAAAAAAAGCAGAGAAAAGAGATTTAATCCATGTGCCCTTGTTTGGAAGAGGGACAGATAAAGGGGTGTAGTGGTCTCTCTCACCCCCCCCGGCCCCACCTGTATGTTGGAGGGAGAGCGAGAGCAGGGGACAGAGGCAGGCGGAATCAGCAGTCTGGATGGGGTGGGCCTGTGCTGACCATCCTCTCAGCTCTGGTTCTTCAGGGTGACCCGATGAAAACCATATTGCCTGAGGGGACAAGCCGCTCTTGAAGCAGGATCACTCCTGTTTGGGGGTGCTCTTGTCATGGGGTGATCTCTGTGAGGTTCTGCTGTTCCTGGAGTCCAAGGTGACTATAGGCTTCGAGACAATCTCTAGCGCTCTCATAGGGGACTGTGTAGATGCTTCAAGGGGCTTCAGTGACTCTCGTCCCTGTACCTTCAGCTGTTTGAAGCCTGTGAATCAGGTCGGGTATCACAGTTTTTAGAAAGACACTCCTTGAGTGATTGACACGCCACATGCAGAGATAATTAGCTACGGTGTTTAGTGTTAACTATCAACTTGACTGGCTCTAGAATCAGCTGTGAAAGCCCCTCCCCACCTACCACACAGAGGGGTGCCTGTGGAAAATTATCTCAGGACAGTGTAAATTGGTAAGAGAAGATCCGCCCACTGTGGGAGGCACCATTCCCTGATGGAGAAAGGGAAGTGAGGAGCATCATTGTCTCTTTTCTGCTTCCTGCTCATGGAGGCAAAGTAAACAGTTGCTCTCAGCTCCCGTCACCTCGACTTCCCAGCCACAACGACTGTACCTGGCAACTGTGAGCTAAAATAGGCCCCGTTCCCTTAAGTATTTCATCATAGAAACAGGCACAGAAATTTAGACTGTTACCGCCCCCAAAGTCAAGGAGCAGAAGCAGAAAAAAAGGTGGGGATGCCAGGCTTTCCTGGTGCGTTTGGCTACCTTGTGGGCCAGGTGAGGAGCGGGTGCATTGAAGCAAAAGCACTTCCTAATGCCTGATAAAGTCTTTCTTGACGGGGCTCCAGGATGACTCCCAGGAAGAATCTTGAGCTACAGTAACAAATAGACCATCGGCCACAGGGCTGAATAAGTAGGCCTCCCAATTCTAGAAGATGGAAAACCCAAGATCAAGTTGCTGGCAGTCAGATATGCCAGGCTGAGGACTTTCTTCCTGACTCCCAGATGGCTCTCTCCATGCTGTGTCTTCTCACATGGCACACGTTTCCTGGGAAGAGGTGAGCAAGTGTCTACTCACCCTAGATGGGGGACTGATGACATCCCAAAGTGGTGACATCACCAAAGCCCAACTTAGTGAACCAATGAGTTTATTGGAGTTAATTTCAGGAGCATGGGTGAGGGGGTTACTTACAGGAACGTGGGTGACTCAGAGGCAGCTGCATCACTCAGCCTGGGTGATGGATGACATCGGAGCTCTCTGTATGGGTTACAGAAAGATCGACAGGTGGAAAAGTTTCCCTTCTCAGAAGTCCTTCCTCCTTATACAACCTTACGGGCAGGGCTGATGTTTCTGAATCTGATAAGTTTCAGGGTCTTCCTGAGACTTGAGAGTTGTTTACTTCCTGGGTCTTAAGTTCACCCCTCTAGGATGGGACGTTTCAATTCACAGGAAGAAATTGCTACACAATGCCTGTGTGTTCTTAGAAGGGCACTAATCCCATCTCCACGGGCTCCTTCCTCGGGCCCACACCCCCTCCCACAAGCCCTCCTTGTCTTTCCTCCTTTATGTTCTCCTCCATTCTCCCAAATATTCATCTGCCGTGCAGAAGTCAGGCTTTGGATGTTCGTTTCCTCACTGAGGTGACAAAATACCTGATGAAATTGTCTTGAGGAAAAAAGGGTTTGTTTTAAGAGCACAGTGTGAGGGAGTGGTCTATGGAGGTGGGGAAGGCATGGGCGGCAGCAGTGTGAGGTGGCCGGTCACATGGCCTCCGCAGTCAGGAATCAGAGAAAGGCGGATGCTGGTGCTCAGCTTGCTTTCTTCTTGTTATTCAGTCCAGGACCCCAGCCCATGGGACGGTATCACCATATTTAGAGAGTCTTCCCCCTCATTTCGCCCAGTCTAGAAACTTCCTCACAGACGTGTTGCTATGGTGATTCTAGCTGTTAGCCATCAGAGGCTAACAAATATCAAACTATGTGAATTTAGGGGACACACATGTGCAGTCCATGGACTATTCTTGCTCCTGGGTCTGACAAGGACAGGCTGGGGCCCTGTATCTCCACAAGGCCTGGGCACCAATGGGGCATAAAATCAATGGATTCAGGCACCTAAGCCAGAAATGCCAGGGTGGGAAGAAGGGTTTTGTTGCCTGTGGAGGCAGAAGCCATGCTCCCTGGAAGTGAAGTGTACTCAGTCTGGCTGGACTGCCACTGGGCCGAAAGCACTGTTTCTCCTAAGGCCTCATTTTTATTACCTTCCGTTTATTTATCTGCATGCATGTACGTGCGTGCACACCTGCCATGGTGCACAGTCTTGTGTGGAAGTCAAAGGACAACTTCCAGTAATCTATTCTCTCCTCCTACCATGAGGGTCCTGGAGATCAGACTCAGGCCGTTAGACTTGGCAGCGAGTGCAATGGTGAACCCCAGAGCCAGCTCAGTGGTCCTGAGAACTCATTTTCAAACCTGCCCATCCCACATTTACCTCCCAGCCACTCAAGAACTTTGATGACATCCCTTCAGGTTCTCAGAATGTCACAGGAGCAAGTCAGGGTCCTTGTCATATCCCCATGACCCCCTCCAAATGCTCTAACCACTGAGCAGAGTTGACTGAGAACAAAACCTCCTGGCCATAATTCCTCATTTGAACTGTGGAGGTGGAGGTGGTGGAGGTGGAGGTGGTGGAGGTGGAGGTGGTAGTGGTGGTGGAGGAGGTGGTGGTGATGGTGGTGGTTCTGGGGATCGAACTCAGGTCCTCACACTTGTCTGGCAAACACTTAACCAACCAAGCCATTCCCCCACCACTGCGAGAATTTTGTTTTAAAAGAGTGAGTATTTCTTAGGTAAGATGGGCATCAAGATCAGGTTGAACTCAGCCCTCTACTTCAGAAGCAGGGGAGCTTTTAATGCATTCCAGTTGCCATGGTGACCACTGGTCTCCATTTCCTGAGATGGCTTCTGCAGATCCACCGGGAACGAGCTGAAGTATTCCAGAAGTGATGCTGGGACATTTGGTTAGCTATTTGGAAGGGAATAAAATTAGCTCCTTCCTTCACACCGTCTATCAATATCAACTTCCAAAGACTTAAAGAATTAAATCTACAAGGGGGAACTCATTAAAAAACGAACCCAGGGCCAGGGATGTAGCTCAGGTGGCAGAGTGGTCCTTAAGATGCCCTGGGTTCCATCCCCAGCACCACAGACACCACGTGCTGTAGTGCACACCTGCGATCCCAGCGCTTGGGACCTAGAGGGCAGGGAATAGGAAATTTAAAGTCATTTTTGCTTACATAGTGAGTTTGAGGCCAGCCCATTGAACATGGGACCCTGTCTCAACCACAACAAACAAATAAACGCCAGACAAATATCTGATCTTAGGGTAAGTAGAGATGTTTTAATCAGAACAGCAATTGGAGCCTGTTATGGTGGCCCCTGCCTGTCATCCCAACATCCAGGGGGCCCAGGCAGGAAGGTTGAGAGTCGGAGGTCAGCCTGGGCTAGTAATGTCTCAGAAAACAATAAATAAATAAATAAGCAGTAGAAAAACATTTCTGTGGATAAATGAGTGCATGTGTCCACGGAGGCCAGAAGAGGGCGTCAGGTCCCCCGGAACTGGAGTCACAGGCAGGTGTGAGCCACCCGAGTGAATGCTGGGAGCCAAACTCCGGTGCTCTGCAAGAGCCCCGTTAAGACAGAATTTAACACATGGGATTGCATATCTGACAGTAAGGAGGGGGCTCATCAGGTTAAGCACTGGCCACAGGTGAGGACCTGAGTTCAGATCCCAGCACTCAAGTGAAAAAATAAATGCTGGGCAGGTGTGGCAGCCTGCCTGCGATCCCAGCTCCCAGCATGCGGTAGGGAGGGGTGTCCAGAAACAGGGAATCTGGGAGGATGCTGGCTAGCTAGACAGGCCAAAACACAAACTCTGGGCTCAACAGGAGCCCCACAAGATGGAGAGCATTCAAGAGAGACCCCTGATGTCGAGGGTAGACCCCCACATGTCCATGGGCATACAGACACGTGCCAGAAACTTAAATCTCTTTGGGCTGCTGGGTTCTCTTTCCTCTTGTTTTTTGTTGTTGTTGTTGAGTCAAGGTTCAGTGTGGCCCAGGGTATATTCGATCCCTTAATCTTCCTTCCTCACCTTGTAAGAGCTGGAATCAGACAGGCAGAAGCCACAAGTCCTGGTTTGGTTTTGAAACAGGGTCTCATGGAGCCCAGGTTGGCCTTGAACTCTAACCCTAAGTAACTGAGGATGACCTTGAACTCATGACCATCTGGCCTGCCAAGTGCTGGGATCACAGAAGTGTACCACCACTCCCTTAACCTTAATGATTTAAAATAGAATCATCTTTGACTTCATAACCAGTGGATAGCGAGACCTTTTGTCAGAAGAAAATAAAAATAATCTTAATTATCTAGTAATTAAGATTTTGTTTATGTATTTTTAGATTTGTTTATGTATTTTATGTACATGGGTACTTTGTATGCATGCACATCTGCACACCAGAAGAGGGCATCAGACAGGTGTGAGCTGCCGTGTGAGTCATGGGAATTGAACTCAGGACCTTTGGAAGAACAATGAGTGCTTAGCCACTGCGGCCCCAAAAGTGGATTGGAAAAGAAGACTCAGCAGCATCCAGCCTTCGGGTGATGCACGGAACATCTCTCTCCAGGCTGGAAAGCAGATAAGGACACAGACCATCACTGCTTCTATTCAGCACTGTGCTAGGGACCCAGACAACAGGGGAAGCTGTCATACTAGTGCCTGTGCGTCAATTTCTTCCCTGCCTGGCTTTGTTGAAATAAGAGCTTTATTGACTTGTAATATCCACCCTGTACAATCCATTCTTGGGCCCGGAGGGCATGGCAGGTAAAGATGACTGTCACCAAGCCTGGTGGCCTGAGTTTAATCCCAGAAACCCACAAGACAGAAGGAGAGAACTGACTGCTGCAAGTTGTCCTGTGATGGCCACACAAGAGCTATAGGGGACATGTGCCACACACAGATGATAGATAGATAGACAGATAGATAGATAATTGATAGATGATAGACAGATAGATGATAGATAGATAGACAGATAGATAATTGATAGATGATAGACAGAAAGATAGATAGATGATAGATAGATGATAGAAAGATAGATGGATGATAGACAGAAAGATAGATAGATAGATGATAGGTAGATAGATAGATAGATGATAGATAGATAGATAGATAGATAGATAGATAGATAGATAGATAGATAGATGATAGATAGTAGATAGATGATAGGTAGATAGATAGATAGATAGATAGATAGATAGATAGATAGATAGATAGATAGATAGATAGATAGATAGAAGATACCTAGATAGGAAGGTAGATGAGAGAGATAGAAATTTCAAATGCATAAAATTCTCTTTAAAGCCCCACTCATTGGTTTTTAATATACTCCCAGAACTAGGAAACCATCTATCTGTTTGTTTCAATTCTGCTCTAATAGAAAACCTGAGCCTGGATCATTATAAAGAACAGAGGTTTGTTTGGCTCTGGAGGCCAAGAAGTTCAAGACAAAGAGGCAAGTTTGGGGCAGGGGTAGATGGGGTGGGAACACAGTGCTTTCTGTCTGTCATCCATGGAGAAGGATGCCAAAAGAGCAGAAGTGAGAGACAAGAAGGCAAAACTCATCTGTTTCAAAAGATCTACTTCCTGAGCTGAGTTTTGGGGTAGCAGCCTGTTACCCCAGAGCATGAGAGGCTGAAGAAGATCATCCCTGTAAAAGAGAGGAGAGGAGTGGAAGAGAGGAAGAGAGAGAAATTGGGATTAAATGGGTTAATTAATAGGTTGAGGAGGAAGGAACCCTCATGATGTAATCAGTGGTTAGAAGCCCCCTCCCCCCATTGTCATGTTGGAGATCACATTTCTCATTTGTGGATTTTGAAGGAGATATTTAAACCGCAGACATCATCAGGGCCAACGAGATGGCTCAGGGGGTAAAGGCGCTTGCTGCCAAGCCTGACAACCCAAGTTGGATCCCTGGAACCCACATAGTGGGAGGAGAGAACAAATCCTGAAAGCTGTCCTTTGACAGCCACACTGACACATGAAGGAGAACACAAAATAATAATTGTTTAAAAAAGTAAAACAGGACTGGCGAGATGGCTCAATGGGTAAGAGCACTGACTGCTCTTCCAGAGGTCCTGAGTTCGATTCCCAGCAACCACATGGTGGCTCACAACCATCTGTGATGAGATCTGGTGCCCCCCTCTGGTATGCAGGTGTACATGGAAGGAATGTTGTATACATAATAAATAAATCTTTAAAAAAAACTGAGGTTTTAAAAAAAATAAAAAATAAAAAAGTAAAACACCTTTTGGGGTGGTGGTGGCACACGTGCCTTTAATCCCCGCACTCGGGAGGCAGAGGCAGGTGGATGTGCCAGAGACTATAATTGTCTCTTCACCCACTGGTGAGACACTTGTGGTTCTTCCTATGGACTTTTATGAACAGTGCTGAGATTCACACATTCGTATGACTTTTTATTTGTAAAAATGCTTATTTTTATGTGTGTGTATGCATACGTGTGTTCAAATGTGTGTGCAGGTGCCTGCGGATGCCAGAAGATGGCATCAGATTCCTTGGTGCTGGGGTTACAGGTGGTTATGAACCACCAGGTGTGAGTACTGGGAACTGAACTCGGGTCCCCGGTGAGGTCCGTGTTTTAACTACTGAGCCCTGTATGTGGTTTCGTGTAGACGTGTTTTCATGGCACTCATCAGTGGTTAGGGTGTGAGAAGTCCCCAGAGGCTCGTGCATTTGACTGTCTGGTTGGCCTACTCCATGTCAGCTCTCTGCGTCTTGTTTCACTAAGCTATGAGGAGACACGGGTTCAAACACTCGGTCTACACCCCTCCACCCCACCTTACCTGGGAGCTGCCTGGAGACACGGGTTCAAACACTCCGTCTACACCCCTCCACCCCACCTTACCTGGGAGCTGCCTGTGGCCAAGCCTTTCCCTCCAGCAAACTGCTTCCCTTCTAATTGTGAAGCCCAAATAGAGCCTGCCTTCTCTGAGTGGCTTTTGTCAGGTATTTTTCCTCAGGATGAGAAGTAACTGGTGCAGCATCTCCAAGGAAGCAGCCAGGCCTTTTAGCAACTGGGTTACAGTTTGAGAAACTGACAAATGAGCTCTGAAAGTGACTGCAGGTTTCCGCAATCTCCACCACACCCTCACCAGAATGCTTGTTATGATGCATAGCTAAAGATCTGCTTTTAATTTTGTACGTGTGAGAGAGCCCATGTGTGTACACACATGCAGGAGAGCAGGAGGGATCTGGAGGCCATGAATTCCCCTCGAGCTGGACTTACAGGTGGTTGTGAGCCCCTCAGTGTGGGGACTGGGAACTGAACCCTGGTCTTCTGCAAGAACAGCAAGCGCTCTTAACCACTGAGCCATCTCTCCAGCCTTGTTATTACGTTTTTCTATTATAGCCTTCTTTGTGGGTCGGAAGCGCTGTTGCTGCTGTGGTTTGCATTTTCCCAGAGACTGTTAACTCCATTGTTCACCTTTGAAGAGGGGCTGACTGACGTCCTTTCGCCACAATAGGTCTCCACCTTGCAGCATATAAAACATCTCATTCCGGACAGATTATAGACCTAAAACTGCACGTCCTTGTAATAAGACAGGTGTAAATAGATGTGGCCTCTGATTAGGCAATGGCTTCTTTGCTGTAACACCAAACACACACACACACACACACACACACACACACACACATGCAGAGAGTTCATGGGCTGAAGTTGAGTTGGCGTGTTTGTATTTTTATCACTGACTTGTTTGTCATATATCCAGATAAAAACAACCCAATATTGTGTCCAATTATCTGTAAATATTTTCTCCTATTTTATGAGTTTTTATTCTGATAGCATTCCTTGTTGTGGGGGGCGGGGAGCTCTCGTTGAAGGCACCCGATTTGTCTACTTTGTTCTCGGTCATTACTTGAATCGTAAGTACTACATCAAAGAAGCCACCACCTAACCCAAGGTTACAATTACCGACACCTACATTTCCTTCTAAAGGCTTTATGGCTTGCATTTAGCTGCATGACCTTTCTGAGATGATCTTTTGTGTGGTGGGAGGCAGAGGGCTGCTGGAGTCGAGCCGTGGCTCTCGAGAATGCGTGACGAGTCAGAGCTGGACAGACCGCTCGGCCGCTAATACATGCTGCTCGTCTGTTTGCTTTCTACTGCTGAGGTAAACGTCGTGACCGAAAGCAGTGTGGAGAGGAAAGGGGCGTTTCAGCTTACAGGTTACAGTCTGTCATCAGGGGAAGTCGAGGCAGAGACTCCAGGCAGGAAGCTGGAGGCAGGAACTGATGCAGAAGCCATGGAGGAGTGCTGCTTACGGGCTTGCTCCTCACACCTTGCCTCGCCTGCTTTCTGAAAGTGCCCAGAAACTACCTGTTCAGGGGTGACACTGCCCACATCAATCATCAATCAAGAAAATGCCCTACAGGCCAAATTGGTGGAGGCATTTTTTCCCCCAATTGTGGTTTCTTCTTCCCAGATGGCTTTAGCTGTGTCAAGTTGACAGAGAAACAAACAAACAAAACAAGTACAACAGTTAAAGCCACTGAGGATAGTCATCCAGAGGTAAAGGCTAGGGCATCCGCAGGACCTTAGGGATGCATATGTCAATGTGCACAGGGCCTTTTTGAGTTCTGGGAACATCTTGGAGCTTTTGAACCCCTCAAAGGAGTCTCCCCAACTTCTTTTCTTTTCCAGCAGTAGTAGGGTTGACCCTAGTGCACCTGGCATGGGAGGCAAGCGCTGTACCACTGAGCCACACAGCCCAGTGGCCTTTAGAGTCTTAGTTTAGACCCTCATCAATCTGGCTTCTTCAGGAAGCAGCATGCTAAACAGTTGTGGGTGACTGTCCTAAGACGCGTCCTAGAGTTACAGTTGTTCCCATGTGAGTCAGTCAGAGCCTTCCCATCCCACAGATCGGAACTTCCCAGGAAACTTCCAGCCGAATCAGATAGTAACGGCTCCCTTGGGATAGGACTTATCCTGAAGCTCTAAGCCTGTTTGTCCTTCCCGTCAGGGGCTGCCATGGGAACTGGAATCACAGCCCTCAGAGCGGTGTCAGCTTCCAGGTCTGTGACTGAGCTGTGGAATAAGTCAAATGAAAACCAGGACAAAGCTGGACTGGGGTGATGGCTCAGTTGGTCTTTGCCATACAGACATCAGAAACTGAGTTTGGATTCTGGGTACCCAATGTAAAAAAAAAATACATATCTGGGTGTGTGTGTACCTATAATCCCAGTGGTATAGAGACTGGAGGATCCCTGAGACAATTAGTTTAGCAGAGTCAGTGAGTTCCAGATAAGGGAGAGACCCTGCCTCATAAGGCAAGGTGTAGAGTGACTGAGGAAGAGACCCAACACTGACCTCTGGCCTCCATACACATAGGGGCATGGACATACACACACACATGAACCTGTATATATACAAACTCCACACATGGACATACAAAAAAACCCATAAGATACAATAATCTTACTGTGATTCAACTATATACATTTTATGTATCTTTGTGGTGGTGTGTGTGCGTGTGTGCGTGCGTGCGTGCGTGCATGTGTGTGTGGTGTGTGTGTGTGTGTGGCATAGCTTGACACTGGTTCTTTGATTGAGCTCCACATTACCTATTGAAGCAGGGTCTCTCATTTGACCCACGGCTTTCTGGATCCCCTGTCTCTGCTTCCCCTGAGCTGGGATTGCAGGCCACTGTGCCCATTAGCATTTACACAGGTCCTGGGGATCCAAACTCCAGTTCTCGTGTTCACATAGAAAATACTTTGCCGGCTGCGCCTTTCCCCATCCCTTGACCATGTTTCAAAAATAATAATAGATTCTAGGAACGGTGCTGCACGCCTTTAATCCCAATACTTGGGAGGCAGAGGCAGGGGGAGTTTGAACCAAGTCTGGTCTACATAGCAAGCTCCAGGATAGCCAGGACTGGAATGAAACTCTGTCTCAAAGAACAAAACAATAACAACAATAAAAGAAACACTTTCTGATTTCTCGTAAGGTTCTAGTTACTTTTTCAGAGTTATGAAAAAATTGGGTTTTGCCATTTTCGTCAGTGTTCACATCACCTTCACAAAGGAGTGGATTCTTGCTGTACTTCCTGTGTCCTCCTAGAGGGATTTTGTGCATAAAGTCACCCTGGAATACGGCCATGACCACTCACGGCCTACAGCTGCTGTCGCCCAGCCCCGGGGCATTGAAGAGTAGATGCACGGGAAGTCATGAGGGCTGTGAACCCGAAAATACATGTTTGCCAAACCCCACAGCAAGATGAGAAAATATTATGAGGGTTAGAGAGGGAAAAAACTGAGTTGCTATTATTCTGAGATTAACTGGCATTCAAAAAATCTGGACTCAGTTGGTAGCGAGCACAAGGCTCCAGGTTCCATCCTCAGCACTGGGAAGGGAGGCAGGACGGAGGGAGACAGAGGGAAGGGGCTGGAGAGATGTGATAACTGCCTGTAACTCCGGCCCCAGCGGATCCAATGTCCTCTGCTAGCCCTCGTGGATAGCCACACACACGTGTACACCTATGTGCACACAAACACATAAATAAAATAAATCTCTTTTTAGAAAGAGAGATAGAGGAGGAGGGGGGAGACAAAAAACAGAAGGGAGGAAGGGAGGGAGGAAGGGAGGGAGGAAGGGAGGGAGGAAGGGAGGGAGGAAGGGAGGGAGGAAAAGAAGGAAGAAAGGAGGGAGGGAGGGAAGGAAGGGAAGGGAAAGGAAAAATTAAAAATCTACAAGTCACTGGCTGCAAGGACAGAATACACTAGGGTGCAAGACTGAGCCACAGGATTTCTGTGTCCAGTCAAAATAGGGCAAGCATGTGTCTTCCTCTCTCTCCCATGGAGCACAACAAATATCTCAGAACACACACAGCAGCTCTCTGCGGACCGAGGAAGTCAACTAAAGAGAGAAATCAAAACTCAAAAAACAGGCCAGCGAAATGGCTCAGTGGAAAAAGGCGCTTACTGCCAAGCCTGACGACCTGAGTTCGATCCCCATGGTGGAAGGAAGGAACCAACTCCCACAAGTTGTCCCTCTTACCTCCACAGGCGTGCTGTGGTACATACGCATGCATGTACACACAATAAATAAATAAATACAGCTGGGCGGTGGTGGCGCACACCTTTAATCCCAGCACTCAGGAGGCAGAGGCAGGCAGATTTCTGTGAGTTCGAGGCCAGCCTGGTCTACAAGAGCTAGTTCCAGGACAGGATCCAAAGCTACAGAGAAACCCTGCCTCAAAAAAACCAATAAATAAATAAAAACAATTTTAAAATTTGAAACCATGCATGGTGATGTGTCCTTATAATCCTAGCATGAGGGAGGTAGAGACAGGAGGGTTCCTGGGGTTCACTGGTCAGCCAGCCTTGCCTACTTGGTGAGTTCCAGGCCAGGGAGAGACTCTTGTCTCTTTGGAAGGAGTTAGGGGAGGGGGTGAATATTGTCAAAATGCATTGTACACAATTCTCAAAAAATGCTTACAAAATTAACCTTTCCTAAAAAAAAAAAACTCAAGGTGAACCGCATGTAGACGCATGTGCACCTTACACATATGCACACTCACACACACGCACACACACACACACAGGATAAAGCAAAGACTGCACTAATGTGCGCTGACAAAACGACAGCTCTTGCTGTCATATGCACCAAGCTCAGGCCCAGCAAAATCAGCTACAGACCGTTCCCCTTCTCACTTTCTTCCAAGCTCCAAGGTCAAAGCCGCTCCGGTGGTTTTCAGACTGCCCAGGATCTACCTTACTAAAATCTGGGCATATAGAGCAGGTAAGTGCTCTGTCTTCTACCAAATGGAGCTCCAGCCAAAAACTCATCTTGTTTGGTGGTCAGATTGTGCCAAACATGGCCTAGAATGCCTGGGTAATAACCATGATAATGGAATAGGAAATATTTATGGGGGCTTACTGAATGCTAGGGTGCTGTGGTAAGCGCTGTGCGTGTGGTATTGTGTATGCCTTGCTCTGATAGTTTTTGCTCACTTCTGGATGAGGAAACAGAGACTTAGAAAGGTTTGGTAGTTTGCAAATGTCTATTTGCCCACCTGTATAGAAAAACCACTCCCGTTATCACACAGCTTATACGAGATAGAGCTAAGATGTAAGAGACCCTGTGCATACCTGCCAGGCATCATCCTTTGGAGGCAGAGATTGGAAGGATAGTGAATTCAAGGCTAGCCTGGCCTACGTAGCAAGACTCTGTGTTAAGGTGGGAGGCTGGAGGTGTGCCCCAATTGGCAGAGAGTTTGCTTAGAATGCAGGAAGTCCCAGAGTTCCACCCCCAGCACTGCGTGAGTTGGATGTGCCTGTAACCCCACATTCTGGAGCTGTAAACAGATGCATCAGAAGTTCAAGGTCATCCTCAGTCATGGTGAATTTGGAGCCAGCCTGGATTACATGAGACCCTGGCTCAAAAAGAATAAGGGGAGGAAGAGAGAAGGAAAAACAAAAGAGAGAGAAAGAAAGGAGAAGCGAGAAAGGGGGAAGGAAGGAAAGAAATCAGGAGAGAGAGAAGGGGAAAGGAGGAAGGGGGAGTGAACAATGTCCTATCCTTGTCCCACCCACCCCTGCCTTATCAATATGCACAGCTACAATGCTTCCCTCTGCTCCTGGCACACCGTCTGCACCTAGGCTGCTGCACAGGACCCGGACCAGAAACCTGACCTCCAGGCATCCCTGGGAGACTATGAGAGAGTCTTGAACTTCGCTTTGGCTCAGCCCTCTCTATAGATCCATCTCTGTGGATGGTTTTTCTTCGAGACAGGATCGTTTGGAAAGCCATAAATACACATCCAGATGCCTGTGACGGATAATAAACTCGGCTCCAACAAGTCACTTGAGTGTCCATAAATCTAGCCTGCACTTCCCTCCCCAGTAACTGTAAATCAGGAGCCATCTCCGCCTTCTTCCCGACAGTCCCGACAGCTCCTATCTGCCATCCATTACTCGGCAGGTGGTGTACGGGACAGCTAGCCCCTCACACTGTCCTCCTGTCCCCAGCACGTCTGTCATGTGGCTGACCCTGTATCCTACCATCACCCGGGGGGGCCCAGTGTCTGCGGAGTTTTAGGACTTCCTTGAGCAGTTCTGAACAGCTGAACAAAAGCTGCTCCTGCCCCCTCCACATCACAGTTTACACAAGCCTGACAGAGGTGTAGCAATGTGAAATTTCCCTCCCAGGTCCTGGGGATTCGAATTTAGCACTTTGTACTTGCTAGACAGATGCGATGTCACTGAGCCACACCCCAGCCCCTCACTGGGGGATTCTAGGCAGGGGTTCTACCCCTGAGCCACACCCCAGCCCCTCACTGGGGGATTCTAGGCAGGGGCTCTACCCCTGAGCCACACTCCAGCCCCTCACTGGGGGATTCTAGGCAGGGGCTCTACCCCTGAGCCACACCCCAGCCCCTCACTGGGGGATTCTAGGCAGATGCTCTACCCCTGAGCCACACCCCAGCCCCTCACTGGGGGATTCTAGGCAGGGGCTCTACCACTGAGCCACTCACTAGCCCCAGGAACCCATGCTATTTCACAGCTGGGTAATCTGAGGTTATGTGGAGGATGGATTCAAGGCCACCTGCTAAATCAGCATTTAGACAAGGACCACAATCTGACCAGAATACATCCCCCTAACCTCCCAGCCTCTTCCCTCCCTGCCCAGGAGGACTCATTTGGGCTCATGGTTAGTTACGAGGACCCCAGGCCATCAAGGCAGTGAAGACCACAGCGGCATGTCTTTATCGGGAAAACCCAGCCACAGAGACTAGGCAAATCTAGACCTCAGCTTACCTATCTGTAAAATAGGACTGGGCTCCTCCCATTCACTCTACAGACCATAGTGCTCTTGTGGGATAGAGGTAGGGATGGAGAGAGACTGGGTCATAGGACTCTCTCCACTGTGGTTTAAGCACCTGCCTATCCCCAGGACTTTCGCTCCAGGCAGGATCTGGGGGTTCAGTCCGGGCACACAGGGACTGTCTTTAGATCTCCCTCCTCCACCCTGACGATGATATCTGAGATTTGCCAGGGTGGATGGAATCCTGTTTTTCTGTGTCTCGTCTTCCAAGGAGGCCTATAAAATACCAAAAATAAATAACGTGAGTGGCTTTCTTCTGGGAGGGTTCATCTGCTCTCCAGTCACTTTCTCGCCACGACAGAGCAGCCTGGTCAGGGTACCCTGGGGGACCCAGGCTCTTTAGTCAGAGTAGGAAGCGCCTCCGCTTCATGCTGGGGTGAAACACACAGGGCTGCCTGCAAGAGGAGCAAGGTATGCACAGACGGCATGCAGTCACTGGGCCTAGGACCCGAAGGATGAGGAGAAATGCAAAGAAGCAGCATTCACAGCAGAGGGAAGAGTTCGTACATAGATGGAGACAGGAATAGACTAGCAAGTTCTGGAAGCAACTGCAAGTTTGGAGAGGCCGGTTTAAGACTGAGGAGAGAATGACTGGGTTGGGGACGGCTTTGAAGGAACCTAAGGAACCTAGACTTGGAGGGAGTCTGTGTATCAGCAGGTGCCACCTCCTCCAGGCAGCCCTCTGGCCATGTCACAATATTCCAGGGAAGCAGGAACACCGAGTCCTTTCTGTCACAGTACCCCGGCCAGACACACACGGAGGGCAGCTCTTCCGCTTTCTGGACAAAGACTCTGAAAAATATCTGAAAGAAACTTCCACACACAAAAATGACTCCTTAAAAAAAAAGTCAATATTTCCATGATTTCCATAGACAGTAACCAGGGACATGTGTGTTCTATTCTTCATACATGGCCAGGGATCAAAGAGAATGCAAATCTTCTTAGGGGAGAACAGGGAGTACCCCCACACATTCCACAAATGCACCCCACCCCACAGTCTCAAGCAAGGGCCACTTCTTGTATCACGTGGACTCTGCACATATCAAAGGGAGAATGTGTGTACCCAGCTTCCCTCTCAGTGGGTCCAATCCTGTTCCTTGAACCTCGACTCCCTCCATCTGTAAAATGGGCGTCACCACGAATCCTGCAATTCCCTGGAGGAGCTAGGAGGCACCGTGGGCTGGACACCCACGGGAACTTCTCGTGCACTGGCCTTGACCTCACTGGCCATACTTTGTAGCCAGGTGGAGGAAACGCGGGTCATCAGGTCTCTCCCAGCGGAACCCAGTGGATGCATAGGGAAGGGACTGGGATCAGAGTGGCGTGTCCATCTCAGACGGGAGAGAGAAACCAGGAGTTCGCTGCAAAGGCCCGCGCTGCCAAGGCCTCTTGCACATCCCAGGCGGAGAGCAGAGCACCCCATCCAAGTGGAGCAGAGCCCCGCTGCCCGCCCCCGCGTGGCCCAGCGCCAGCCCCGCAGGCAGCGCTGAGACGATCCGGCTAGACGGGCTGCCATCTTGGCACGTCCCAAGACGCCCGGGGGCCCCGGGAGCTTCAAAAGGAAAATGAATGTCTCTTACCAGCAATTAGAGGAAATTATTCAGATAGGAATCTTGTTTCATTATCTCCTCATCCTTGTTTCCCAATCCCCGGCCTTTGATTCCTTTCTTCTTCGGGGATTCTCAGAAGGCTGCGCTCTAAGCCTGGCCCGCCTTCCGAGGCCTAATGAGCACCACCGTGCTGCACCTGGCGCCCGTGGAGGCGACTTCTGAGGCTGTGCCTTCAACCCAGCCTGAGGTCTCCCAGGACGGCAGAGGCCAGCTCGCCCGAGGTGGGCAGTCGTGGGTGGGCCCTGGCCCTGGCTGCCTTTTCCGCTGCCTGAGGGAGGCGGTACCAAGGGACCACAGGCCCGGTGGGGTCAGGTTACTAGTGTGGCTCCCTGCCCAGGGCTTCCTGGATGGATAAGAGGCCTGAAGGGGTCGTGGATAGAAATCAGTCCCTTTCTGTTATTGTGGGGACTCTCCCACACCTCCCACAGATGCACCCGGGCAGCTCTGGCCTGGCCCACCCCGTTCCACTGTTACAGATACGAGCAGGGTTGGTGATCCAGCCCCTATGCAGCTTTAGCCTGGCATTAGCCGGGTCTTCCTCACCTACCTGCCTGGCAGGAGCAGTCTCCCCTCAGGTCTAGCTCTGCCCCCTTTCTCAAGGACATGGCCTGGGTACCACCCACATGAATCCATAATGCCAACCAGCATTTAAGGCAAAACCATCAACTTGTGCTGTTTCCTGGGTATTCATGAGCTGGCTTCCCAGGGAATGGGTCACATCTCCAGTTCGCCCAGCACCAGGTAGCCCAGAAGGGGTGTTTGGAACACCCGACGACAATGATAGTCTGAATAAATAAAGATGGAATCATAGGCTAACTAGAAAAGATACCAGAAGGGCTGCGGAGATAGCTCCGTGTGCAGAGCGAGTGCCACCCAAGGGTGAGAGAACCTTAATCAGATTCCCAGGACTGAAAACTCAAGCATATTCCTCTATGACCCAGTACCCAGAGAGCGGAGACAGGAGGATTCCCAGGAAGTTAGCTGTCCAGCCGTCTAGCTCAGTCAGTAAGCTGCAGGTCTCAAATGACTCTCAAAAACCAGGGTGAGGCCGCGAGATGGCAGTGCTTGCAGCCACGCCTGATGAGCCAAGTTCAAGCCTCAGATTTCCACAGTGGATGTGAGAACTGGCTCCCTCAAGGTGTCTTCTGACCTCCACATGCGTGTTACACACACACACACACACACACACACACACCGTCAGGAACACACCTATGCTCCAGTTGCTCCCTCCGTTTCAGTTCTGCAGCATGGGACTAGTGAGTGTAGCCCCACCGTGAAGTCCACTATGAGGGTAAACCACAATAAAAGAGGTGAGGGTGCTTGGCAATTGTGTCATAAGTTCATGCCCCATCCTTCCACTCATCCGGCCGCCCACTGATCCACCTTCCATCCACTTACCCACCCATGTGTTCATCCAACCCATCCATTCAACCATCCAGCCATCCAATCATCCATTCAGTTAATCTACCCATCCTCTCATATCCATTTTGTACCCATCCATTAATCCAATTATTTATCCACTCACTCATACACCGATCCATCCATCCATCCACCCACTCACCGATCCATTATGTATTCATTCATACATACATACATACACACCTACCCAGTGATCCATATGTCCACCCACCTATTCATTATCTGTCCATCCATCCATCCACAAATTCATCCACTGATTTATCCATCTACTCGCCCATCAAATGACCCAACTAGGAGAGTATTGGGATTGGACATGAAATTCCCTTCGAAAAGGCTTATGCAATTCAAAGTCATGTGTTCAGGACTTGGTTCCCAGCTGGTGGCACTTTCCTCTCTCTCTTTCTTTCTTTCTTTCTTTCTTTCTTTCTTTCTTTCTTTCTTTCTTTCTTCTTCCTTTTTTAATGTTCTAAAACTTTAGGATCTAGCTGGAGGAAGTAGGTCACTGGAGGCGGGTCTTAGGGGGCACCTTGAACTTCCCCCCTTCCTGTCTCTATCTGCTTCCTACCCACCATGAATTGAACAGCTTCTCTCCTCACACTCCTGCCACCATGATGCTCTGGCCAAGAGGAGTCAGATGACCATGGACGTTTCTGAAACCATGATCCACATTAACTCCATCCTACAAGTTGCTTCTCTCGGGCATTCGGTCACAGCAATGCAAAAATAACAAATACAGAGGGCGTCTGGGTGTGGAGGGGTGGGGACAGAAATCAACAGACTACAAGCCTGGTTGCTGGGCAACGCCTTTAACCCTAGCACTTAGAAGGTAAAGGCAGTAGCATTCAGAAGTTCAAGATCGTCCTTGGCTACATGTTGAGTGTGAGGCCAGCCTGGGTACGTGAGATCCTGTCACACACACACACACACACACACACACACACACACACACACACAAGAGTATGACCAGGAAACTATTGTGCTCGGACCCAGAGCCAGGATGCCACTCTGCCCCATAAGACCCTTACAACTTTGACATGAGGGGCCTGAAATCAAATGTTCTATAAAAATAAATGAATGAAAGCCGGGTGGTGGTGGCGCACGCCTTTAATCCCAGCACTTGGGAGGCAGAGGCAGGCGGATCTCTGTGAGTTTGAGGCCAGGTTGGTCTACAGAGTGAGTTCCAGGACAGGCTCCAAAGCTACAGAGAAACCCTGTCTCGAAAACCAATAAATAAATAAATAAATGAGTGAATGAATGAATGAATGAATGAGTGAATACAGGCTCTTTCTGCTGCACACCCCCAGTGACAGGAGGCTTGGGATCTTCCTAATTGTGAGGTTCATCCCTGCACAGCTTGGGCTCAACTGAGACTTGAATATCCCTACAAAAACCTTTAAGGAAAATGTTGCCCCAAGTCCCCCCTTCCCTAGCCAGGACACCCTCACTGCTCCTCCGCTTTCTGCCTGCAAGGACCCCCACATGTCAGCCCAGCATAGAAAAACAAGTGCATAGTAGGGGCCCTGAGGGAGAGGCAAGGCAAGAGATCGGAGGAAAAGGCAGCCTTGTGGGCACGAACTTCTGGCCTTATCCTCGCTCCTGTCCTTAGCCGGTGCCTTTCACACGCATAACGTTCACCAACCTCTACATTGTGGTTTAGTTGTGTGTGTGTGTGTGTGTGTGTGTGTGTGTGTGTGTGTGTGTGCGCGTGTGGGTGTGTGCATGTGTGTGATGACCACCTCAGTGTCACCATCAATTAGAGCCAAAACCTGACCACTTAGCTCTTAAAATGTATTTTATTTTTAATTGTGTGTGTGTGTGTGCGCGCGCACGTGTTGTGTGTGTAGGTAATGTGCACATAAGAACACAGGTGCCCGTAGAGGCCAGAAGAGGTCATGGGACCCCCTGGAGCTGGAGCTACAGGTAGATAAGGGCTGCCTGATATGGGTGCTGGGAACTGAGCCTAGATCCTCAGCAAGAGTTGCCAGCTCTCTTTAACTGCTGTGCCATCTCTCTAGCCTGCGATATTTTTTGTATGTGTAAACTTTGTAGATGGCAATGTCAGGCTTCAGTAGCAACAGGTTGGGTGAGTCTGATGGCTGTTCTGCTTTGCCTTGCCAGCTAGGATGGACTGCAACCCTCTGAAGCTGCGAGCCAAGGCAAATCTTTTTTTTTTTTTTTTGGTTGTTCCTGTTACGTGTTGTGGTCATGGTGGTGCAAAAATAACTTACTCACTTCCTAAGATGCAGATGGACATTCTCAGCATCCTAAGGTGCAGATGGACATTCTCAGCATCCTAAGGTGCAGATGGACATTCTCGGCATCCTAAGGTGCAGATGGACATTCTC